>OX377611.1:75694181-75900388 GCA_947397855.1 Thelaira solivaga
TTAAAAATATGAGACAGATTTTACGCTTGTATAAGCGAAGATCTGTGACAGTAGCATAAAACGATACTGAACGAAATAAGAAATCGCAAAAGGGACATCATGATACCTTTTATTGTTTTTAATGGTACTTTTTGTATTTTTAATATGAACAATCTTAGAGCTATAAGACTAGGCTCAACCGGTTCAGGTCAAAGTGAAAAATCATTAAGGGGAAAAAATGGTACTTTTTATACATTTTAATGCTACTTTTTGATTTTTTAATATTAACAACCCTAGAATAACAAAAATTAATTAAGAGGAAAAATGGTACTTTTTATAAATTTTTCATGGTACTTTTTGATATTTTGTTATTAATGCACCTAAAAATACGAAATTAGACTCAAAACTTCTAAGAAAAATAAAAAAATTCATTTAGAGGGAAGATGGTACTTTTTATACATTTTGTGATTTTTAATGTACAAAATAATAGAACTATGAGAAAAGGTTTAACTTAAATTGAAATATAATTAAGATGAAAAAATGGTACTTTTTGTTAATTTTAATGGTACTTTTTGATTTTGTAATATTAATGGACTATGAGGCGGAGGTCTTCAACCAAAAAACAAACTATGAAAAGAACAAAGTATCAATTTAAATGCTAGTGCTTTTTTATATCCTCGATTTAAGAGAGAAATGGTTTATTCGAAAGTCGGAGCCAATTTTGAAAAACCAAGTGCAGATTTAAAATCAGCACCTAAAAACTTTTTATAAGCAGTTTCTAAATTATGTCCTAGTAAGAGGGCACTTTTTCATTTCATGCTGCGATAAATGGATTGTTTCAAATGTCATCAAGGTCCATGCCACTCCGTTTAAAGCAATTAGAGCTCTGTTATTATGTTCCTGTAATGTTAAAAGTCGGTGCAAATTTTAGCTTCATCTTTAAAAAAATAATTTCTGAGCAAAATCCACGCCAGCCTTTTCTTCGTTGTAGGTAAATTTATTTCTTTTGGATTTTAATGAGGATTTTCTGTGCTCCAAATGTGACATTTTATTACATTCATGAAGCCATTCAGATCGAAATGCATTTCATTTTGCTTCATCACAATTATAACGCGTTGTGCCTTCGCAAAAGCTCATCTATTTTTAATAAACATATGTGACAGCTGTCAAATTTCAGAGTGGCCACTTGCACTAAATTTAAACTGAGACACCCTTTAGTTGCTTTGATTTTATTTTACTAAATTAAAGTTTTTGTTAGAAAATAGTTTTATTAGATAGAGTGAGTATCTCTAAAATGAAAATTCAATTTATAATTATTAACAAATACAAAGCACTTCTTTCCATGCATTCACAGAAATTCATAAAGAAAAGCATTTTTGTGTCTTTGAATGAATGCCATGGAAACCAACAAATGCTCAAGTATTAAATGAACATTGAAGATTTTATTGAAATATTAAACGCACCCACATACACAAACATCAAAATTTACAGTCAAAATTTATTCACTTTGTTTTTTTTGCATGCACATGTATGTTCTAAAGTGCTTACTACTATGTGTGTGAGTGTGTTCATGTACATTTATTTACCAATAAAATTTCTTTAGATTATTATTTTTAAGACTCTACATACGAAAGCTTTTTACTACAATTTTTGCTATGTAAAAGCACTAAACATAAAAATGCATGTGTTGAGCACAATTTCTAAATACAATTTTAATGTAATGAAATATTAGATCTGTTTAGTATATAAAAATGTTGTTTTAATTTTAAAAAGTGAATAGCGGCATTGGATATCACAGTTTGCCATACCCCAGTACCTCTCTAAAATTTTTACATTTTCCGGAGGAACCATAAAACATAGCGGTATGGAACGCCCTTCGTTTTAAAGGGCAGTCCCTCTAGATATGTAAGCTCTCTCTTTATTATTCTGAAATTACTTTGGAGTATTTTTAAATAATTTTTGAAATTCCTTCATACTGCAATACTGTTGCTCTGAAAGATTTTTTTCCATTCCAGATTTTGCTCTTTAAAGTTGAATCTGTAGAAACGAACCTGTCTTCAAGTAGTTTAATTTTTTTTCTAAATTTTTGTTTTTATGACACAAAACGCAAATTGTCTAAATCGCTCAGGGCAACAGTACTGGGGAATTTAAAATTTTTTTTTTAAAACTACTCCAAAGTAATTACTGAGTAGTTGTGGAATAGATTGGAAATCTAGAGCACCTCCTATTTAAAACCGTGTATGTCTCATCTCATAATCCTTTATGGTTCCTCTGGAATTTGTCAAAGCAAATGTACTGGGATATGAAGCAATTTCGAAAAATAATTTAAAAATACTCCAAAGTAATTTCTAACTAATTGAATGACAGATTACACATCTAGAGCACCTGCCCTCTAAAACGATGGATGTCACATCATGTATTTTTAAATGGTTACTTCAGAAATTTCAAAAATCCTTCAGAGCAACTGTAGTGAGTGGTACATGAAGGATTTTTATAAATTTTTTTAAAATACTCAAAAGTAGTTTGTAAGTAATTGGGTGACCGATTACAAATCTAGAGGACCTGCCTTTTAATTATGTGTATGTCTTATCGTGTAATCTTTAATGGTTACTTCAGAAATTTTGAAAATTCCTCAGACCGACAGTATGACGGAATTCCGAAAAATGTTTTAAAATACTCCGAAGTAATTTCTGAGTAATTGGGTGGCAGTCTATAAATCTAGAGAACCTCTCTTTCAAAACCGTGTATATACCATTTCGTACTTTTTTGTGATTTCTGCGAAAAGTTAAAAAATATTTCAAGGCTGCACTACTGTGATATGAGGGAATTTTAAAAATTTTTTTTAAATATCCACAGTAATTTCAGAGTAATTAGGAGACAGATTACAGATCTAGAGGACCTCACCTTTACAACGGTAGGTGTCCCATTCCGCTACGTTTTAAAGTTCCTCCGGAAATTGTACAAATCCTCCAGAACAACAGTACTAGGGTATGAAGGAATTTCAATGCCCCCATTTGTAGCACATATGAGTATCAATTCGAAAATATTGTTATTTGGACATGACCTCCTATCTAAAGCTTTTTTCGATCTCCACCCTGAGCTTATGATCTCCCCGCTTTGGGTACAACCTCAGCCAAGCCACCAAGTTACTAACCGAAGAGACTCACCATTGTTAAGGTAGAACCGAACGGTTAGAACTCGTAGCAGACTTGTTAACACCACTTGAACTGCAAACAGTTCGGGACTATTGACCCATGAATTAATGGACAGTGTGTGCCATAAAAATCACAGATTTTTTTTTTAAGTTTCAAGAGTAAATAAGTGATTTAACAAAAAAAATTTTTAAGCCAAATTGCCGGCAGTACCGACTATATGTTTCCTTTTTGCTGGTCGCAAAATTCGACTACCACAACGACTCCCGTAATAACACTGATAATCTACAATTTTAGTTTCAAGCTAAACTTCAACTTGAAACGAAATGAGCGGTTATTTTTTGAAAATGATACAAGTCCACTTTAAAACAAAAAAAAAAAACAGTAACGGCAATTTTAGTTAAATGTATGTCTCTATCGTACTAAAATTACCTTTAACTAAATTAAAAATAAAGTCGACTTGTACCACTTTCAACAATAACCGCTCAAATATTTACAACAACCGAACTTTAATGGTGTAATATGTTGGCTACATAAAAATAAAGCGAATGTGAATGATTTCAGCAATTGCAGCAAACAGTTTTGTTAAAAGAATTTTAGTCAGTTGTTGCAAACAGATCTATTGAAATGCAGGACAACTTTAAAAATTGAATGAATGACTGAATTAGAGAATGAATAAGAGAACGAATGATTGTTTAAATGCATATAAAGCATGAGTGACTGACTGTATGAGTGAGATAAAATTTGCATGTGTGTAGAAAATACAAAGAACGTTCATATAAAATGATTGACAAGCAAGTTGTATAGTGAGTGAGTGCTAAGGATGTGATATGGCAGATGCTTTACGACAAATAATCACATTTATATTCAAAAAACACACAGCCAAAAAAAACTTTTCCAGCTTGAATTACAGCAACAAAAGCCATACTTTCATTAAAGAAAAAAGAAATTACAAAAGAGACACAAGCGAAACTACTAAATTGCACAGCAGCAGAATGAAATTCATATAAAGGAAGGACACAGGCACACACTCTCACTCACACAAAGATTCTATTTGATTTGCCATTTTTGAGCTGTAGTTTGTCATTTGAAGCCGAACAAAACGAAAAGTTGTGAAAGAAAAAAAATTACAGATTGATAAAATACAAAAAGGCAATGCAAGCATGTCTGTGCAAGTGTTTAGTAATATTGTTGTTATTTCTGCACGACATACAATCACATAAACAATTCCATCATAAACCCTGTGAATAGCAAAGCCCACGAGAGAAATAAGTCAAACAAACAAAAAGAAAAAAAAATAAGTTTTGAAAGCCATTGGAATTGGACAATACACTGACGTGTTTTTATTAATTTATTTCTTTCTCAATATCAGACAGTAGCAGCAGCATCTTGAGTTGGTAATAAATAAATTGAATGCATAAAACATAATGGTCATAACTGTAGGTAGGCTTGTGTGTGTGCGTGTGTATTTGTAATGAATATTACGACCATCCTTTTATATTGTTGGCATTAGAAACCGGAAACACAAATAAAAAATTCAATAAATTAACAAGTGAAACCGAACTGGTTGGTTTCTGTGGCCATAAATATTTTTTCTTATTTTAAAAAGAAAAAAATTATGTCTCAAATGCTTGGCCTACTACAATAATTTATTAAGTTCTCACTTATACACTGAACTGTTACGGCTTAATTAGGGTTAGAGCAGTCAGTAGTGATTGCAAATTTATTTAAAAATTATGAATTTTGTAGCAAAAAATTTGTAACTCAAGTTAATCTTTGTTTATTTTACTGACTGACATATTTTTTAGGAGACCATTAAGTAAAATAAACCATTTCTTTTTTGAGTTTGAGGGCATTTCACATGAAGCGGACAGCAAAGACAAGTAAGGTGAAGTGAATGTTAATTATGTGAATATGAAAGCATGCACATACGTAATATTTTTTATGGGCCTTTAAAAAATAATACTGATTGAAACTTAGATTTTTTCGCAGTAGGGTTTTTTTAATAGGAAAAAATTTTTTTTAAATATCACTCAATCCAATTCGAATAGCTCGTTCTTTTCCCTTTTTGATAAAAAAAAAAAAAAATTTTTTTTAAACTTTTTTTTCCTATTAAAAAATTAAATTTTTTTTTTAACTCCAAAGCTGGAAGTAAAAATTTCAAATAAGTTTTTGAAAAACTTCGACCATTTTTTTTAAATATTTTTTATTCCAAAAAATAAGTCAAAGTTTAATTTACATGCATGTCGCATTGAGTATGACGTCACATACTAGTTTATGGCAGCTTGACTTCTCATGACGATTAGAAGATGAGACACATACCATTTTAAAGAAGAGACTGTCCAGATTTGTAATCTATCGCCCAAATACTTAGAAGTTACTTTGAACTATTTTTAAATTTTTTTTTAAATTTCCATATACCCGAGTACTGTTGCTGAAGTGACACACGTACAATATAATTTTATATATATTAAGATATAAGATGGGCCGAGAATATTCTGCGAGATTATTTTGCGTTATTTGTAACTAATTTTTTTGCATAGAATTCTTAAACACAAATTAGTTTTTTTTTGTTAAATTCCTTTTTGAAAGAGGAAGTTGAATTCAATTTTTTTTTAGTTTTTAAATAGAAGTTTTAACTTTTAGTAAAAGAAGAAGTGAGAAAGCAATTCTCGCTCCATTATGAAAAGTGTTCTAAAATTTTTATGTTTTTAACTGTTAATGTTCAGTGTGAATTTTTTATTATTTTTTTTTTTTTTGGGACTTAAATGAAATGACTTTGCCTTTTTGGCTAGATATTTTGAAGGTTTTTTTTATATATTTTTTTGTCTATTTCTATGACGGCGTAACTATTTGCATAGTAAAAGTATAAAAACAGAAGCAGCAATTGAAAAGGGAATATGAAAATGTTGGGTGCAGGGAATGCATTATTATTTTTGCCCAATATTGTCGATGATGATGTGAAATGTTTGGCAGCATGTGTATGAGAGAGGTTGTTGGTAACTGTTAGAGTAAAAAGCATGTGTGAGTGTATGCAAGTGAACCCATGTGGTGATTATTGCCTTAAATTTTTTTGTTTTTTTTTTGGACTAAATTTTTACATACAAACATAGACCAGCAACATTTATGAATGTTGGTGTCGTTTGCAAAAAAACAAAAAAAAAATAATAAAAAAAAGTTTTATTGCTGACAATGCGATTTCCGAATTGGATGGTGTTACTTAACTTACACACAATATGTGTGTATGTGTTTTAGAAGTAGTAAACACAGAAGGTGCAAAGGAATGTGCTAGCCTTTCCATCACTTACACTTGCTTATCTTGGAGTTGGAGTGGTTTTCTTTTTGTTTTTAGTCTGTCTATTGTTTTCGCTGAATAGTTGCAATTTTTAATATTAAATGAATTTGGTAGTGTTAGTTCATTCCTGCTTTTATTCCAGCACATTTCGATATCAGAAGCTTATGTTTTTGCTTTGTTTTAGTAAAGGGACAAGCAGCAGCTCATGCGTGCTTGGTTGGGCTTTTCTTTACAGTAAAGCAAAAAGGTTATGGCACGTTGCCAATAAATTGATTTGTCACAAAACAATACAAAAAACTAAACTCTACTTGCGGTAGCCGCAAAACTTAAAAAAGAAAGTATCAAAATCAAAAAAATAAAAACCAGCAAGAAAAAGAAAATAAATAAAAAGCGCTTCATATTCCAGACACAGTTCAAAGTAGTTCTCCTTTTGGAGTCAAGGTTTTTTTGTGCGGTGAACACACACACATACACAATTAGTTGTATGCATTTTTTATTTTTTTGGTAAATGTGTGTTATAGATCACTTGGGGCTTGTTTGAGGGCGTTTGCTTGTTTGTTTAGTGCTAAACTTGTTCAATAATAGTACTTGTGAATGAAGTGCTAAATCTTCTTTTTTTCTTCCCCAAAAAATATCATTTTCTACTAAGCAAAGCGTACGAGTACAACTGCTGATTCGTTTTAATGTTATTTTCCAACATAAACTTAATATGAGAATTAAGTAAGAAAATGTGTCATATATGTAGGAAAAACTATGACAACAAAAACAAAAAGTATGAGAAAACGAAAATATTAAAAAAAAACAAAAATATAAAAGAAAGAAAAAGTTTAGTGTTAGTGTTGGTGTTTTTTTTGTTTGTTTTTAGCAAAATTATAAACTCGCATTAACCCTTTAACGCCCTACTTAAAAAAATATTTTTTTTTGGTGCAAAGGTTTTAATTGGAATAAAACAATAAAAAACTAAAAAAAAAAATTAAAAAGGGCATTCTCAGTATATCGTTTGTATTGCAATGCTTCTAAATATTTTTTTTAAATTAATTCTGGGAACAGTTTTTGTGGACACTTTCATTTAAATGAAATCTTAAAATTTCGTTAATGTTTTTCTTATAAATATGATTTAGGTCCACTATTAACTATGTTAGCCTAAAAAGAAAGGCTAACATGAGAGGTACCATGACTAGAGCATTGATACTTATTACGTCTAAAATGCATTAAATTGAACATTTATGTTTCTAGTTTTTTCCCTTTTATTTTTTTCTATTCTTTTCTGCTTGTAATTTCTATAATTTATTTTTGCTTTGCTTAACAAAGAAAAGTGGAATAATTTTTTTTTCTAAAAATGTTATTCCTGTTTTTTGAAAACGTTAAGCTAAAATCCAATTTTTTCAAACAGTTTTCTTAAGTTTAATTTATGTTGGAAATTTTTAAAACTTTTGCTTACATACATAAACCGTGAGTGTAGCAACAAGTAGTTAAAAGCCTAATTACTCTTTATGGAACTCATACATCTTTCAGCAACTCATACAAGCAAATCATTAAATGAAATATTTCTATGGGAACGGAGTAAATACGTACTAAATTATCAACACTGTAATAATACGACTTAGTTAATCAACAATGACATGATATACTTAAAATTACAGGACAGACAGAAAGCAAGAAAGTTGTGTTTGAGACTGATGTTTTACTCATAAACCGATCCAGCTAAATTTCATTAGCAAGAATTTGGCAGAAACAGCTGATAGATTAGTATATCAAACTTTTGTTGCTCGATATCGAATTCCGTAATTTGACCCTCAGATTTCTGTTGTACTCGGCACCAGCTACCCGAAAAATTATATCACTTTTCAGGTATATTTTTGTCGCTTAGTGTTATTTTTTTAGTGTAGGGCGGATCTTTTTCTAAAAAGATAAAGTTTGGCACTGATGCAAAGTAAAGTAAGAAAAGTAGAAAAACAAATTCGTGCTGATTCTGGAATCAGTAATAAAATCGTATTTCAAGCTCCCCAGTTTCAATTTATTTTTTTAAACAAATTTATGGTAAACAAGTCGTCACTTAAAAAGCCAATAACAGTATTGACTTGTGTTAAATGAGTATTAAGAAAGAAATAATAGAAGAGTTAAGTGTCATTTAAAGGTTTCAATTTTAATATTTTCTAAATACTGCACAGTTAGTCAGCACATGCCACAATTGTACGAGTATGTGATGCACGCCAGAGAAGAGACTCCACCACTTGAAAGGTATAAACTTTTCTTTTATTTGTTGACAACTTACTTAACGCATACCCGCCTGCTATTGTTTTCTACCTGCATAAACACTCATTTTCCATTTGCTTTACTTTTTTTCTTTCAAGTAAAACGTTCTTTTGTTTTCTTTTATTTTTTATTTTTTTTTTAAATCAACTAACTTGTCTTTTATTGTTTAATTTTTGTTTTTTCTTTTTGTCTTGTTGTTATAATTTTGTGGGTAAAAAGGATAAATGCAAACTGGCTGTTTGGCTTAACTGTGCGGCTGCTGATATTCATTCATTTTTAAGCTGAAATGTAAATGCAAATGAATATTCAAGCAAATAAACGATTTTTATTTTTCAAGATTTTTTTTTACTTATAGTAATTTTGTTGGCTGTTTTGTTTTGTTTTGTTTTGTTTCATTGTTGTTGTTGATTGTTGATGTGCATTTCAGAAATGTATTTTTAAGCATTTATTGTGGCTTTTGTTCGAGTGTATTCTTACAAACTCAAAGGCTTTTATAAATCTTCTGTAAATAATTTTTTAATAACTTTTATAAATAAAACAAGAAAAAATAAATAAAATAAAAAGAAGAAAATCTTTTATTTCTTCATTCTATAAAACGCCAATTGAAACTCTTTTTAATACTCTTGGGCATTAATTTTGCTGTTATTGATGGCATTAAAATCTTTTAAAATATTAAAAATCATCAAATTATCTTCAAAAGAAAAAAGTAAACTGGCTGACTTGGATTTTAGCATTAGAACTAGAAATGGTAACAAGATCTACTCTCATGTTAGAAATACTCGTTAAGTGCGAAATCTCATTGGGTTGTAGACGGTAATGCCTTAAGTTAAGCTAACGAATTCAAATTAGATGATCGCAGTGACATGTTTTACTTTTTCTTGGGTAACAAACTCAAGCTGAAGAGGTCATTGTGACTAATCCCAAGACAATTTGATCAAGCCTTATGGGCTTAGGCCTCAGGTCATTTAATTTTATATATCATTTTAACTTAAATAAAAACAAAAATTATGTGATTTGCTGTTTAAAATCATTTTGCTTGAGAAAATTTATAAAATATTGTTGTTAAATTTGGATTATTATACCCTTCACTGTAAATAAGAAGGGCGTGTATAAGTTTGTAATTTCTAAAATATACGTGATACCAACCTATAAAGGGTCTGGATGCTTATAAATAGTGGGGTCGTTTTAGCCATGTCCGTTTGGCTGTCCATCTGTCTGTGTAGTCGTTGAAATCAATTTTTGAAAGTTCCTAGAAGACCGTCAGAAAAGTTTAGTATGCCAATTTGTTGGAAGTTCCTGTCTTAAGTTTCCTATTAAAATTTAGCCGGATCGGTCCATAATTGGCTAAGCTATGAGCTCTGAAGTGCCCCTACCTTTAGTTTTTGACAATTTTTCTGACAAAAACCATAAGAAATAGTAGCCATAATTTCTGTACAAAAAATCGAAACGACCGGTTTACTAGGGTCCATAAAAATCAAAAATGCAATCGAAATTTTAGTTTTTCATCAATTTCTGTTTTGTATTTTTATGGAAATTTTTAAATAGTTTATGTGAGTAACGTATACATTAGTGTACTTAAATGTATTAACGAAAGCAGACATACATGTGTTTAATGTGTGTGCCTACTCACACGAAACCGTAAGTATGTATTCATCTTTTAAATGGCTTGTGTGTAATAGAGCTACGCATAAAGGAATCGTATTGAAAGAGTGGTGCTAGAAAGAAAATTTTTATTTTTGATGTTAATTTGAATTTCAGTATTTGATATTAAATATTTAATTAAATATGTTTGCTTTAAAAATTATTTCTTTAAATGAAGTTAAATTTAATTCATTTGGCATTTCTAAAATTGAGTACCTACAGGCATTTTATTGCTCTTTTGAAAAAGGATCCCATACTGAATGTTTTTGTGAATGTCTTTATTTTGAGTTTTATTTTTATTTTTTTTTTATTAATGTGCAAATTTAAAATTATAAATATTTGGCCACTAAAGTGAAGGGTATATTAGACTCGTCACAGCCGAATTTAACTTGCTTTCTTATAGCAATAGTGTATTATTGTCTATTTATTTTCTATTAAAATCTATTACCAAACTGTATTTTTTCAACATTTATTTTTATAGCAACCATAGAAATATTTTTTGATGCTTGAAGAAAATAATTTTTTTTTTATTTATTTTTGTTTTAGTATCACTTAAGCCCACACATACTTACATACACATTAAGAAATGTAGTAAAAAAATTAAACTAAACTAGTTAGAATTTTGTAAATTCCAGTGTTTACTGGAACCGTGAAAAGAAAATAAATTCCAAAAATGAAATAAAATTAAATTACATGCTGCATCTGCATATTTTTAAAATAGACTAGCAAGAATGAGTAGTGAGTGCGGCGTAGTAGTTGAATTATAAGAAAACAAAACAAAATTAAATATGTGTTTAAGCACACATACACAGTTATGCATCTGCAACATAAAATACATTAACAATATAAAATAACAACTTCCGTTTTATGTTTGGTATTTTATATTCAACATTTCGTTTTTATTTTCACTTACACACATACACACACAAGTGGATACACACCCGCTTATGGAACATACATACTTTTAGTTTAAATAAGCCCAGCAAACACAATTTCATAAACGTTTAATGTTAAGATTTTTTGTCTCTGGCCTAAACCACTGATCTACTCATACAGAAGCAATGACAAACGACTTATCATACGAGTATGTTTCTCTTTAGTTTTCTAAACAAGCAAGTGTTCATTGTGGTAAAAAGCTAAAAGAGATATTTTTCTCCACAATTAACGTTTGCCGTTGTAGTTTATAATTCAGGATTTAAGCAAAATTTCTTTTGCTGTCGCCGCAAAATCTTTTGTTTTTTTTAAAGAAATACTATTGAAATGTTTGTTGGGTTACCAACATATTTAAATATTTATTTTCATTTGTGTACATATTTATTTATCATTGAGTACATACTGCACAAATACACAAGCATACACACCCACACACCCACATACTTCTAACCAGCATTGAACGTAGAAAAATTAGGTTTTTTTAAAGGCCTTGTAAGTGCTTGTTTAAGACCAGGTGTAGGTCTGATACAAAGTCTTCGTGATTCTTTCTTAATTAGCTTTTCAAAAAAAAAAAAAAAATTATAAATTAATTAAATGAGCTGTTATTTTTGAAAGTGGTATAAGTCTACTTTTTAAAAAAAATTAATCAGCGTTATTTTAGTTACCTGTATTTTATATCTTACTAAAATTACCGCTAAATAATATATTTTTTTAAAAAGTGGACTTGTACCACTTTCAAAAATATTAGCTAAAATATTTTAGTTTAAAAAAATTGTCATTTTAAATATAATTTTTAATTGAATCAATTAAATATTTTAAACAATCTTTTGATTAAAATATTTAATTTTACTAAATATTTAAGCTGTTATATAAGAAAGTGGTATAAAATCCACTTAAAAAAATAGTCAGTGGTAATTCTAGTTAGATGGTAAATATATCTTACAAAATTTATTTTTTTTTAAGTGGACTTATACCACTTTCAAATATAATTTAATTAAAGAAAATAAAAACATAAAAATTTATTTTAACAATACAAATCCGTGAAGTCTTTTTTTGTTTTTGGTGCAAATTTTGTTTTTTATTTTTTTTTATTTTAGAAAAATGGACAGCTTTTGATTGGTGTTTTAGACACATAGAACTTTTTGTAATAAAACTCAAGGTCACTTTAAAGTAGGTATTCGTTTTAAAACCAAATTTTAGTCAATTACATTCCTATGAATACAAATCAGTTCTTAATAAAAGCATACCTTTTTCTGACTAAAAACTAACTACACACTTCGCTTGTGAGAACAAAAAATTCAGTTGTGTTTATTGAATTTTTTAGTTGCAAAAATCCAAATTCTATAATACAGTCACAAATTTAATTCTCTCAATAATATTTTGGACTGCAAGACTCAATTTTTATTCATACAGCCAAAAAAAATCAACTAATATTTACAACTGAATGTTAAGTGACTAGAATTTGATAATACAAACCAAAATTTAGTTCTCTTAAATATATTTCGAGCTGTAAGACCGATATGTGTTGTGAAGAATAAAAAAATTGACCATCACAACCGAATTCTTGATTGCTAACACAATTTAGTGCTCACAACCGAAGTTATTTTCTCATTGTCATTTCCTTGATTGGAAAATATTTAGCTGAACCGCAATATAAAACTTTTTTAAGTCGATTTAAGTGATTTTACCATATTAGCAAAGATATATTGATTTAGGCTGGCATTCAAAATAACTAAAAACGACAGATTTTTCATATAAATTTGTCACAATATCGATTTCAAGTCTGCTTTAATTTTCTTAGAATACAAGCATTACTTTTTATTAGAGTAAAATTCCCTGATGACTAGACATAAAAGCTTTAAATAATATAAAACACTCCAGTATAAGACTCATAGAAGTCATCGAATTAAGAAAATTAAGCTTAATAATGGAAAGGACATTCTAAACCACCTAAATGTGCCTGCATTTAATAATCATGAAATAAATATTGTGTTTTCTTTGGAAAGCCCTCTAAAGGGCCTGTTGCATTCTAGCTTTTACCTCTCATTATTATTATTTTTTTATTCGTTCGTTAATATATTTGTGTATGACTGTAAATTTTTATGTAAATATGCTTGTTTATGCACTACATATGAGTGCATATTTGTACAATAATTGCAACATTGTCTTGTATAAGTTTTTTTCTTATTCTTTTTTTTTTTTTTGAATGTGTTTGTGTACTGTGTTTATAATATTTTATGCTCAGAATGACGTTTGTTGCATTCTACTTACACAAATTCTCTTGGTTTTTTTTTGTTTTCTTTTTGCAAACGTACTTTATTAAAGCGTTTGTTCAGATGAAAACGGAGACGGGTTGCAGAGAAAGTGAATGTTTATTATTTCAGCATAAAATTCATAATGAGAATTTTTGAAATTATTTTCACATTATGAAAAAGCGAAATTTAATTGAACCGAACACTCATTGTTTTTATTTTTATTTTCTTCTTAAAAAAAAAACAACAACAAGAACATTTTAATTTTTGGTTTGTTTAATTTATTTTTTCATTATAATTGTTGCACATCCTTGTGCTGTTTGGCTTGTCTTAACAAGCACTTACTGTAAGGCACAGTGGTTATGTGAAAATGAAAATAAACAACAACAAAAATTTTTATGATTTCCTTGTTCCTGAGCCTGTGCTCATTTCGACAGTTACAACTTTCTTTATAAACACAAAAATGGCTACATGGCATTCAGAGAACAAATTCCTTCATTTAGAATTGAAATAGAAATTTTCCCCAGCACCACTGTGCTTAATATATCATGCATGTGTGTCTGCGTATGTGTGTAAATTGTACAACTACAAAATATTTATTTAAATATTAAAGAAGATGCTACATTTTAGCACTGGGTATATGAAAATGTGAAAATGTACGTGATGTTAAATGAAGCATAAACTTCTTTAAATATTTTCGTTGTTGCATACACACACACACACCTATCTACACTTACTAATACACACTGGAATATGTGCATTTGCCTTTGGTTAAATGAATAAATAAATAGGCTTTTGAGCAAGGCTCTTTTTAAGAAAGCCTTCTGATCATCTTCTTGAAACAGAGTTAAAGTCTGGCCATTCCTTTGATTCCTCATGCTTTGTAAAACAGCCTGTTGTCTTAGATACTATCGCTTGAAAGCCTTTCTAGCTGCTTCAAATAAACATTCATGAAAAGGGAAGGCTTAATATAAAAACGTGCTGAAAAACCTTCAGCAGAAAGGCTGTTTGCAGGTCATTATCAAAAATCCCTATTAAGGAACATGATTCACTATTGCATTGGTTGTTAGAACTAAATTAGCTAGTGTAAGAACCAAAATTTAGTTCTATTAAAAATATTTTGAAAAATAACACCAAATTTCTATTGTCACAACTAAAAAGTTAAATTATTGCAACTGAATTATTGATTAGTAATAAATGAAGTATTATTTTGGAAAGTCCTTAATTTTTTTAATTGGTCAGCGATAATTGATGGTGTCTGTCTCTTACTAAATTTACCGCTAACTAATTTTTTTATACTAATTTTTTATACCACTTTAATAAATAATAGCTTAAAGTTAGTTCTCATAACCGAAGTTATTTTCTATTTGGAAATATGTTGCAATATGTGTGTTCAGGCTTTAGAATTTTTTTTTTAGTAGGGTGAGAGCTATAGCTGCTGCATTCATTAGCTAAAAACGTTGAAGGAATTTAGCTTTTCTGCATAAAAAAATCATCAAATCAAAACTTCGGTTGCTAGAACTGAATTAGTAAGAACCAAAATTTGATAGAACGTTCCAAAACTTAGTTCTATTAAAAATATTTGAAAAGTAACAGCATATTTCTGTTGTCACAACTAAAAAATTAAATTATTGCAACTGAATTGGTAACAAATGAACTGTTATTTTAGAAAGTAGTATAAGTCCATTTAAAAGGAAAAAGTAGTCAGCGGTAATTTTATTATGATGGTGATTTTTCTCTTATTACTAAAATTCAGCGGTAATTTTTATTAAACAGTCTTTTACCACTTTTAAAAATAACAGCTCAAATTTAGTTCTCACAACCGAAGTTGATTTCTTAGAGTACGAATTTGGATTGTAGTTTGCTTATTTTATTTCATGTTTTCTAAAAGGGAAAGCAGCTATTGATTACGCAAAAGTATTGTATGTATTATTGGGTATTTTTTTAATCATTCTAAAATACCTTTTAAGAAAGGCAAAATAAAACTTTCTTGAAGGCCTTTCTTTTAAAAATAATCAAGTTATAACTGAGTTGTTAAGAAGACCTTTTAAAAGGTTTGAAATAAAAAAGGCCTTGTGGCTTTTACCCCTAAGATTTTCTACATACACACCCCTTTTGCAATCATATTCAAAATTAAAAATAAAATTTTAGTTTCATTTACATGAAAATATTTGATGTATTCCCTTTGCAAGCAACTGTTTTTGTTGTTGTAGTTATGAAACAGCAAAACTATTTTGTTTTTGATTTGGTATGCTGCTGCTTCATTTTTAATAAATTTGAATTTTTTTTTTTTTGGAATATTGATATGCTGCTAATTCAAAATCAAAATGCCACAAGCTTTTTTGTTTTTGAAGTTAAAATCATTTTTATGGTCTTAATTCACTAAAAAATAAAATAAAATAAAATCAAAAACAAAGAATTGGACTGATGACAAGACTACAGAGGAAATATTTGATCTACTTACACTTATTTAAAATAAATTAAAATTTTATTTATGTAGTTCATTAGAACAATAACATAAATTTGTTGTTTATTTTCATGATGATTTTAATTTATTTTTCTTTTCTCTTGCTGGTACTTTTATGCTTAATTTGCATTAATGCATTTGAGTTGTTCAGTTTGTATTATGGGAAAGTGACACTAATATTTAAATTAAAAAAGAAATAACAGCTGAAATCATGAAATTTTCTAATTTAAATAGTTTTTCTTTTTTTTAGGTCAAATCAAGTTTAAGCAAATTTTCAAGTTAAGAATTTGAAAAGTAAAAGTGTTTAAAATTGTGTGTGATTTAATGTTTATAAAGCAAGAGTTTTGTTAGACGGAGGTGGGGGCGAATAAAAGAGCTCTCGCTGAATAGGAGATGTGTGAAATGCATCTTGCGTTACCTGTAGTGCGGTTCAGTAACTTTTATTACAAACATTCGTATCGAAAAAACAAGTATAACGATATTTTATCGAATTTGGTATTCAGTAACTTTCCAATAAAAAAATTTGGTACGTTAGTAATCGTTATTTTGCGCTGATTATTTATGAGCTGTTAACTTCGCCGCAGAACTCGAATATTTTTGTGGGAAAGTTACTGAATACCGAATTCGATAAAATATCGTTATACTTTTATATCGATACGAATGTTTGTAATAAAAGTTACTGAATCGCACTACTGATATCAGTAGGGTATCATGAAATGCCATCATGCTCGTATAATAGCGAAAAAATGCCGACGCATGATGGCTTTCATTATTTTTTTTTTTTTCTATTTTCACTCTCTCATCTTACCGTGCTGACATGCTGACCATAAACGTCTAATAGGCACTTTACAGCAAAAATATTTTCTACTTCCTGGCAGGAAGATACTGGACCTCCCCCAGAAGGCTTAAGTAAGATAAATCCCATAACAACTGCGAGATACGTAAAGAGTCTTTGATTGTTTTAGTTGGGAAATAGTTTTTATAGGACGTTTTACATTAAAGCTCATAATAATCCAATAATAAATTCCAATTCTTATAGAATATCTTTAGCCAAGACATCAACCTACTGGCTGTGTTTAACTAAACTTTAATTTTAACTTGAAAATAATATTTTATGGTCATTCCCCTACTGTGACAGCATGAACTCTTTTTAACTGTCCAAAATTTAAGGTTTTTCTTCTGCTAACTTTAGTACGAGCAAGCAAGTGTGTCCGCATTAATTTTTAAAGTAAAATTAAGTGCCATCAATTTAATACTGAATATTTAAGCCGCTTAAATTGCCCATCAATTGACATTTGCACTTTATTGTTTGCATTTTTTTTATTACATTTTTTTCTTCTTTTAATAACAGAATTGCTGCTTGTTAAGATGGGAATTTGGTTAAGTAAAGTCACAGTAAAATATTGCGACGGGAAATTTGTTTTTTTTTTTTTTTGTTGAATCCATTGAAAAACCTCAATTGTTGAGCAAGAACCGCAAACATACTGGTGGTACGTTATGGTACGTTTCATTTAAATGTTTGTTGGCTGTATTTTGTTTTTTTGTTTTTCATGTGTAACAAGACTTTTTCTTATAATCCCTTACAACAACAACAGCAGCCAACCAACAAACTGCAGCAGAAGTGTAAAATTAAAGAGCAGATAAAGGGCAACAATTTACATGTTCTTTTGCCACGTTTTGTTGTTTTTTTTTTTAGTAACTTTTTATATGGTGGAATGCTTACAAGAACGTACATATGAATGATTTAATTCTTTAGCCGCGAAAAATACCACTTTTATATGTTTATTTTAAATTACAAACCAACAAAAACAAAAAGAAGAAGAAAAACATTAAAAAAAGGCTGGCTGGCTAACTGAATGACTGACTGACTGACTGGTTGGTGGGTTTTTACATCGTGATGTGTAAAAAGAGAAAGAAAGAAAGTGAGTAAGAGCTTGAGAGGAAACAACAACAACAACAACAACAAAGGATGCTCTACACTGTAAATGAATTCCCTTATTTATGCATGTTTGTTGCTCTTTTCTTGCTGTATAATCAGTGTATATGCTGATGGCGGCCCTGTTGAGGAGTTGGCTGTTTGGCTGGCTGCTGAAGCTGATGATGATGATTACAAATGAATTTTACATTCATTATGTTCATAGATTTGTATGTTACGTTAAATGTTTGTTGAATTTATATCAACATCAATTCGTATTGTGCGGTATTATTTAACAAACAATTGTAAAATTCCTTGGGCATGACCCCGGGGAGCTTTTTCTCGCCACAAACATGTAGAATTAAATGAACGGAAAAAATGAATGAATTGAAAACGTGCATGCATGCATTAACAAAACAAAAACAAAATTTGTATATATACACAGCAACACTCACACACACACATATACTCTATCTAAAATAATATTTTTCTATATAAAAGTGTGCGTGTCTGCTTGAGCACAGGCTACATGTGCATGAACGTGCTGCGGTTACATGTGAACTCTGCCTGGTTCGACTCCTAGGAATATAATTTCATGTACCAGACGGGTATATAAATACTTTCAGATGTGGGAATTAACTATCCAACACAATTCTAGCCAATGCTGTGCCCAACAACCATCCATCCAACCAAACAGACAGCCAGCCAACCCACCAACTGGTTAAATATTTTGCATCACCGACTTGTTACTTAGCAGGCTGGCTATCTCTTTGCCTCTTTGCCCCTTTTGATAACTATTTACTTAGAAATAGCGCAAGTAACCCATCTATTTCATTCATTACTTTTTTTTTTAAATCTCTGCTTATTAATGGTGGAAAAAAACCGTTTTTTTTTTAATTTTTCTATTTGTGTGTGAGTGCTGAATATTTATAAATATGCCTGCTTGCTTAAGGATGTAGCCCCAGAGTTAAAATTTGAGTTTTATTTTTAAATGCAAATGGCTCTAAAAGTAGCAGCAATAATTGCAATTGTTTTACCACAAACACCCATAAACACACACACACACACGTACAAACACCCAAATTACAGCCAACTAACGTTAGACCAGGACCACACACAGCAATTTTAGTTGGGCAATTCTTGATTTTCTAGGAGAGAGAGGAAAGAAATGGAAAGGGGAACAAACTTGTTCGTTTTCCGCAATTGCCTTTTATTCTCTCTTCGCATCTTTTATAAAGATGTAAAAAAAGAAGACAAGTAGCTTGAAGGCTAAATGAATGACTGAATAAGAATGCTAAATTTACCGAAACAAAAAATTTGTGTGGGGACAAAACGACAATTTTAAAAGAGAATTGAGAAAGAATTGCCCAACTAAACTTGCCGTATGTGATCCTGGTCTTAGTGTAGCCATCAATGTTTTATAACTCTTATTAAATCGAAAACACACTCATACATATGCATAAATAAATGGGTATTTAATCATGTATGTTCAACACACCGAGTGCTGGCATTCATGTCCGCCTGTTTTTCCATTTAAATATCTGAATGCTGTCCATATACAAACAAAAATTAAATTTTTTTTTCAATTTCTTGATTTTTTACGCAACGTCACGTTCTTTTTAACAAACACAACGGCATAAAGCATCTATCAGCATCACAAACTCACACACACGAAGTTAACGCACACACACTAACATACACAGCACACATACAAGGGGTACACCTAATTCTCTTTTTACACCAATTTTTTTACCACGAATTTGATTAAAAAAAAAAAAAAACTCTGCCATGAATTTGATTTAAGAAAAAAATTCTCTTTTTACACGAATTGTTTTGTTTTAACAAGATTTTTATTTATTGATCATAATTCAGAAATAATTTCACAAGTTGATGAACAAAATTATTCTGGTGATGACACTGATATTATTTTTTTTTTTTTAATTTTGATTTATTTATTATAAATTAATAGATAAATTAAGTGAACTCTAAGAAGAATTTTTTAATAATTTTATTTCTATACGAATTTTTTTGGAACGTCTAAAGCAGTTTGTCTTCCCAGCCGCGAAATGACTCAGCCAATCAAGTCCTTTGACTTAAAACACGTTGATGTTTTATTTACGAAGATTAAGCTTACTAGATATAATAAATGAAGAATTAAATAATTCCAGGCGCTCGGGTTTTAATTTAAGGCTGACCAAATACTTGATTTATTTACTGAGACTCGGCTTGCCCAGTTGACCCACACTCTGTTTCGTTGTGCTTTGGTTGACTTGGATTATTTGTGCTGTGAAACTAATTTACGTTTGACTACGATTACCGTTTTAATACAGTATGTTTGCTTATTTAGGTTACGAGCAAAAAGTTAATTACAATATGACTAACTGATAACGAGTGTAAAGTAATTTTCAGAGACTTTACCTTCGATAATCTATATTAGGAGCACGAAGTAATTTCCAGAGACTTCGTGTTCGGCTACAATATAATACGAATATAAAGTAATTTCCAAGGACTTTGTATTCGTCCAACTAAATGTTAATTATGTGATAGCAATCACCAATATAAACTTCGTACCATAGTTGTAAATATAATTTGTACAATGTCGGTTATGGTTCCTCTTCCTTCGTTACCAAACCTTGTCTACTTATGCAAATTTTCACATCTACTGTTTGAGAATTGTAACGCACTAATATAGATGTTGTGTATTATAACACACTGCTGAGTTGTTTAGATTTGCGCTACACATGGCGGGTTGGTCTAGAATTAGAATTAGAATGAGGAGCGGGAACAAGTCAAGTGGTCACTGCGCTCAAAATAGACCTATTGTGATACTTCAGAAACTTCTTTGAGTGATTTGTTCACCATATTTTGGTCTATTAAGGCTTAGAAACTTGTTTGTAGCGGTCACGTTACAAACGTATCTAACGTGTAAAAAGAGTATTAGGTGTAATAAACCAGCATACTTGAAATGGCTTACAAGCATATTTTTTATTATAAAATATTACCCATGTTTAAAGATGCTTGTGCACCGATCTAGTATATACATACATGCCACTACTTATAATTTTTTCATTTAATTAGCCTTTAAATCTCTACTGTTGCAATTTTAATATTTTATTTCCTTGTAGGCCCTTTTTTAAACTCAGTTCTAGCTTTTTTAATACTACAAAAATCAAAAGATATCATTAAATCATATAAAAAGTACCCTTTGGCCTCTTTCCTGATTTTCTTTTTTATTTAGTACATTTGAAGTTCGTTAATATTAAAAAGCAAAAAGTACTATTATAGCTTGTGAATAAAAAGTCTTCTAGTTATTTATCGACTTGCTCTCTAACGTTTGACCCCAGTCTAATAGTACTCTTAAAATTAATATAAAGTACCATTTTGTCCCCTTAATAATTTTTCCATTGGTTCAGCATTAATTAAGCCCAATCTCGGGGTTCTAGGATTGTTAGTATGTTTATGAATAAAAAGTAACGCTTTCTTCTAATTATTTTTCGATTTGCCCCTTCTCGTTTGCGCCCAGTTTAATAGTTGTAAATTCGTTAATATTAAATAATGAAAAAGTACCATTATAATTTATAAAAGGTACTATTTTGTCCTCTTAATGATTTTTAATTGGCTCAAGATCAATTCTAGGATTGTTAGTATGAAAAAAGTACCATAAAAGCTCTTGCTGTGAACCTTAAAATGTTAAAATTTATTGAGCTTTTATTTTTAAAAGCGTTAATTTTGCAAAAATTTTAGCCGACTTAATTTAAAAAAAAAAAAAAAATTAACAGCTCAATTAAAGAATTTAGTTAAAAAATTGTCCCCATATAAATCTTTTAGTGAAAAATGCTTACTTTGCTTTAGTTTTTATTCAAATAAAAATAAATGAAAAAAAAAAAAAAGTTTTATAACTCGTAATATTTAAAACCAGTTGAAAACTGTTTAACACAATTTTATTTGAAATAACTTTTGTATAAAATATTCAAATCATAAATGAATTACCGACTTAAATTTGTGTTTGGTAGCTGTTCAAAGAACATACAAAATAAAAGAAAAAGTTTTACTTATTTTCCCTTTTGCAAAAGTTTATTTTAAAACTCTTTTTCGAAAAAAAAAAATGAAATCAAAATTCTGTTACAGAAAGTTATTTGAATACACTTGATGTAAAAGCTTTATTTCTTAATGTTTAACACAAAATATTTAAATTTATTTAATAACAAAGCAAGAAAAAAATTTTGTAAATTTAAATCCAGTTAAATAAACTGGATGTCACTGTTACAGTTTCCTTTCCTTTCTTTTTTGTGTTTTTGCTTTTTAAAATGATTTCATTTAGAGTACAAGTTTTTGAATGCTTTAATGTTTTAATAAAGAAACAAATTTGTACACATGATGCTCTTGTTTTTTTTTTTTTTTTTTTTTTGTTACAAAACTCAAAGATGTCATTTCTATATATTAAATTCTTTTTTTTTTTTATTTCGCTCTCTCTCTATTTTGTTGTCACTGGTGTTGTTGCTGTTGGTTTGTTTGAACATTTTTTTAAGGCCAAATAAATAAATACACAAACAGGAAAAACTTTCTTTAAATTTTGTCCATCAAAGTGAGTCTGTGCATATCAAAGAGAAAATAAATGGTATTAGAGTACATAACATAGGAGAGAGCAATTAAAGTCTGGTGCCACAACCTAAATAGTTAAGAAAAAAAATTACAAACAAAACTATTTTTAAAAATAACAACCCAATTAATAGACTTAGAAGCTGATGGTATTAAATTAAATACAATTTTTTTAAAGACTTAAAAAAAGGAACAAATTTACTTCAGCCACTTACGCTAGATTAAAAAAATTATCAGAGCCTAAAGAAAATTAATTAAATATGTAATAATTTCTATTTGGAATTTAAAAGTTTAACAAAATATTAATCTTTATTTATGCTTAATTCCAGAAATTGTATAGGTTTTAAAATTTATTCTTTTACTCATGATATTCTCATGAGTTATTTATTCAGTACAATTAATTAACTTAAATATTAAAAAAAAAGTTAATTAAAAAAAAATTAAGTTTATTATCTTGGAGAAATTCATATTATTCAAAAGACTTAAGAAACAAACTTCAGTTTCGTAAAAAAGTAAAAGACTTAGAAGCTGATGGTATTAAATTGAATACAATTTTTTAGTATTGGTTAGTACACGAACGAACTATTCACATTGTACTATTCGTTTATTTGAACTGAACGAACTAGTCCGTGCTTTGAATTCCTATAGTTCATTTTCTTGCTCTTTATTTTGAATGAACGACCTATAAATTAATGAACGAACTAAATTTAAATGAAAACAATGGCGAAAGTTATAAATCGAAAACTAAATTTAAATATTTTTCGAATTTTATTTTGTTGTTTTGCTTTCTATTTTCGTAAAAAATTCCTTTCAACCCCTTTTCGATATCATTTTACATAATAAAGAACGTTCAATGACAATCAAAAGTAAAAGCGATGAAGATACAAAAGATCAAATGAATGCCTTACGTGTTTGCCTTGCAAAATGCAACAGAATCAGTACTGCTCTGTTTTGTTCGGATATGCAAAATTAAATATCTTTAATTTAGTTGGCAAAATATTAATGGTTTTAAACAGGGACTTCCAATAAAAATTATTAAAAAAATAAATTAAACAATAAAAACTGTAGACACCAAATTTATGGCCTTCCTTGGCTAAATAAGCTTAAAGCTTACACCATTTAAACATCACTGTAAGCGTAACTACTACTTTACCTTTAACTAATTTTTTTTTAAAGTGGACTTATGCCACTTTCAAAAATAACAGCTCATTTAATACCAGAATGCATGGAAATTTCAAACTAAAAATTCCATCATGTGGGTTGCTTTAATATACGACTGCACATAAGAATGTGTGTCTGTATGGGTGTTTCTATGATTTATTTAAATAAGAAAAACATCCTTTAATTACAAACAAAACATACAACACGAATTAGTATTTTATTTGCCTGCATTTCAACCATGAAAATATTTATTCCTACGGAGCTTTTAAGTTTCTTTAATTTAAAATGTCTCCTTGTATTTTATTTATTATTGTTTGTTTAAAAAGTTGCTATTGATGTTTAAAGGCTTTGATTGATAAAAGGATATTCAGAAATTGTTTTTGTTTTTTTTAATTTTTTTTTGTTTTACTTTCATACGGCATCAATACATTTCAATGGTGTCACACAAATGCCCAGGCTGTTTTTTTTATTGAATTTTTGTTTGCTTGTTAATTTGTTTCATTTCAATTAAAATCAATGAACAGCAATTTTTTCATAAAGACTTTTATAGCTCAAACTAAATAAGAGTAAGAGATTTTAATAAGGGAGTGCCAGTGTCATTCCGGGAGTTCACTAGACTAGTGCCTACACCACAAAACATGCTTTGGATTGTCGTATTCTCTTTTTAGTAATCATAAATTGAACGTGAAGTGTTAAGCTTAAGTTCAGATTAATAACAATTTTCTAAGGAAAATGTTGCCAAATATTTTTTTCTCTTGATTCTAAAACATTAATTTTTTCTAAATTTGGCAAGACATGGCAGTTAGCTTTAAGTTAGTTTACAGAAGTTATTTGTTTTTTAAGAATTTTCATAGACAACTTTGAAATTCTAAGAATTTTTCAAAACGGAATCTTGCGATTCTAATTGAGGACCGTTAGGACGCCACATAAACCAAGAATTCTTCATATTATTGTTTAACAAAACAACTTTACAAAGTACATTTTGTATGAAAGCAGTCATAACACAAGTGCACTATACTTCTTATTTCAAAGGTGTCCCAGTAAGAGTGTACTTTTTCATTTCATAATGCTAAAAGTCCATTGTTTGATTAGTTATGTGGCAGGTGGCGCCGTCTTGTCGTAAAGTTTAGGCCACCACAACTCTGTTATCATATGCCTTTAACGAATGTCGTTCAGTCGCTCATAGTCACAGTAATTTCGGCTTCATCTTCAAAAAAGTAAGGCCTGACCACAAAATTGTATGAGGATTTTCTATGAAGCGAAATTTGAGAATTTTGTTTATTCACGAAGAGTGTTATTTAGCTGAAAATGTGTTTCATGGGAGAAAGTGATTTTTTTCGAACTTCATTTTGCTCCTCAATCATTGAAAGAATTGCCTGCTCGGATATTTTATTTCATACTTAATCGGAATATAAAGGGTGTCCCAACAAAAACGCAAGACGTATGTCTGACATTGTACTCTTCCTAAACGGCTGGACTGACTTAATTGAATTTCTGTGTATGCCTTTGGGTTACGCCTTGGAAGGTTAAGCGTTACAAATCCTTCCAGCAGGTGACGCTAAAGTCGGCATTCTGCTTATTTATCTACTATTTAGGGACCTGATCTTGCACGGTCCCTAAATGTTTGTACGATTTCTTAGAGTAAGAAAATCGAATTTAAAAAAATTTTATATTTTCATCAAAACCCAACTTAAATTTTTAAGAAACTTAAAATAGTGGGCGTCACTTTTAAAACTTTTTTTTTTTTTAAATCGTAGAAATTTTAGAACGATTTGGCTAAATTTTTTATTGTATGTAGGGCCTAACCCATCTTTTTTTTTAATAAAAAAAAATTTTGCCCCGCCCACTTTTTAATTTTATCTCAAAATGGAGAATGACTAAACTGATTTGGCTAATTTTTTGCTTATATGTTCAGAACAAGCCAACATAGGTTTCTATGAAAATAAAAATAGACCACGCCCACTTTAAAATTTTTTTCACATATAGAAGAATGGCTTAACCAAATTTGAAAAACTTCTTTATTATATGTTCGGCATAACATTTTTCTTTTCTTTTCAATTATTTTTCAATATAAATAAAATTTTAAAGGTAAAATATCGTTTGGCAGGTCAGCTAGTTGTAAAATAAAAAAAAAACTTACTGAGTCAAGCTTTACAAACAAATTGTTTAAAAAAATTTGTGTGGAAAACACTCAAATTTCTTAGGCGTTATTTAAAGGAAATTTCTTATTTTCGTTTTATAAAAGTATTTGCTGATTAAGCAAATGCTGCTGTGTACTTTTACTTAAACTTTTTCATTTTTCACATAACTCATATTTATTTTGAGTGACTGATGTTATTGAGCAATTATTTAACATAAACAAATGAATTTTCCATCAGTCCATTTTGTTTTCATGCTTTTGTACACACTGATTTCTGTTAAAAAAATAAAAAATTTCGAAACAAGAAAACAAAGTAAAAATGTTCATGAAATTCCAATTTCTCTAGCAAATGTTTTTAAATCTGCAGCAAAAGGAAACGAAATATTTACTCGTATCATGTATGTACGAATATTTACTTGTATGTTCGCAAAATGACATGAAAATATTATGCATGTAGACATGGACCAACATAAAGTTTTATGAATGTTAGGGCATTCCATTTAATAAAAATTAGTTATTGTTAGGAAAGAAAAAAAAATTCATTTTTTCTAATATTAGCTTTTATATTATCTTGGGTTTGTGGCATGTCTTAAAAAAACCAATTTTGGTTGTGAGAACAGCATTTGTTATTAGTCAAAAATTCAATTTAGATGATCAAATTTTGTTGCTGCAAAGAGCGAAATTTTATATCTAATACAGTTTTACCATTTAGTTCTCTTAATAATATGAAAATTTCTAACTACGAGTATATCTACGAATTTATTTAATTACAGCTAAAAAAATTAACTAAATTTTTCCATCGGTAAGAAATTTGGTTCTCACAACCAAAGTTTTTTTACTCAGTGTGTGGTAAATTATATAGTCGATATGTACTTTACATATTCGTCAATTTTAAATTCAAAACAGCTTGACGCAGTTATAAAGATCCTAAATAAATACAAACATTTAAAAAGACTTTGTTGCAGAAAAAAATGTTTTTTTTGATTTCTTCAAAGGTTTTTTTTTAATTTTTATTTAATTGACCTGTAGTTGGATTTAGTACCTTTTATTAGCAACATTCGTATCGAAAAAACAAATTTAACGATATTTTATCGAATTCGGTACTGAAATTTCCTACAAAAATATTCGAAGTTTGCGACGAAGTTAACAGCACATAAATAATCATCGCAAATAACGATTTCTATCGTACCGAATATTTTTCTCGGAAAGTTACTGAATACCGCATGCGATAAAATATCGTTATACTTGTTTTTTCGATAATAAAAGTTACTAAATCCAACTACAGGTCAATTAAATAAAAATTTGTAAAAAAAAAAAACTTTGAAGAAATCAAAAATTTTTTTTTCTGCAATAAAGTCTTTTTTGTCATAGTATACATTTATAACTGCATCAAGCTGTTTTGAATTTCACAACTCAATGTTGTGAATTCGACTACCATAACGACACTCGTAATAAGACTGATTAGCTCGTGGTAAATTCAAACATGACAAAGGCTACAGCAACGACACTTGTCATAAATTAAATGTTTACTTTTACAAATTTGTTCCTTTACATTGAATTTTATTTTTTTTAATCCTTTAGGGTAACCCCTTTACTATTTTGCTGTGTATTTTGAATTTGAATTTTTATTATATTTTTTTTGTTAACTTGTCGGTCTGCTAAAAAACAAGAAGAACAGTTTAAACTTGGTGTTAGTTTTAAATTGTTGCTGCTTTCAAAACTTTTTTTGTTTGTGTTTTTGTGTGAGTTTTTAGTGTTGTTATCATGCTTTTTTTTGTTTTAATTTTTTTTTTCTAATAGTTTTATTTTATTTCAGAACGTCTGTGTAGTACGTGTAAATGACTACATATACGAGTGTAAATACTCTGCTGGTTTTTTTTTTTTTTAATTTTTTGGGGAGCTCCCTTAAAAAGCAAAGCAAAATTATTTTGCTGATCAAGTAATACGTAACATTTCTAAGCAAATAAGTAGGGATTTTAAGTGATAAAATTTTATTTTCTATTTTTAGTTTATTTTTTAAAATCACTCAAAAATATTTAAGAATTGAAGTTTTTTCTTTAACAATTTTTTTTTACACAATTGAACTGTTTCTGCAAATTCATAAAAAATATTTTTGTTTAATAACCACTTATTAAACAAATTTAATTTAGAAAATGTGCTTAATAAATCCTTATTAAACAAATATATTTTTGATGAATTTGGCTAGCGTTCATTATAATTCCTTGCTGCTGAAGACTATTACACATACTCGCACAACTTTTTAAAATGTTTTCATTTTAATACAACAAAAAAGGAATAAAAACCAAAAAATACAATAAAAAAAGAGTGTCTGCTGTCATAAACTACATATACACGTACCTACTACGTTTACTATAAAAATAAAACATAAAAAGAAAATTATGTTTGTGCTGTGCTGTGCATTTCTAGCAACTTCTTCTCCAGATGGAACGTGTACGAGTATTTCCAACAAATAGTATTCAGCATAACATTTAATTGCTCTCTCCAAGCCACTTACAACAAATTCATACAACTTTTCAAATACACACAAAACATATTCCAATTTTTTTTTTTTTTTTGGTGTTTTTGTAATTTTTATTTTTCACTCACTTTTTTTTCTATATTTTTCCTGTTGCAGACTATTTTATATTCTTTGTTGGCCTTTAGCAATAGTTATATTGTTTATTCATACACATACCACCGCATGTGAATCCCTATACTTGTAGCGGTTGTTGTTCTTAAGGCAAAAATTCACACCAAATTGTAATAAAAAAAATAAAAAAACAATCATACAAAAACTTTTCTTTCCATTTATTCAAATAAATATTTTCAACACGTTCTAGCAGTTGAATAAAAAATAAAGGCCTCAATAGAAAGAGCCTAGTTTGTGGTTCAAGAAAAAGAAATTTGCTTTGATAGTTCGCGAAATTTCAACAAATTTATTGCCAATTTCGTTGTATATCGAATGCCTGAATTTCTTTTTTGTCTCATAAAGTTTTCTTCAGAAATGATATCTGAAAATGTAACGAATTCATTAAAATAAAAGTCTTTGACTTGGCCTACAACTCCTGATATGTTTAGGGTTTTACATATATTGGCTATTAGGCAGGCACAAAAGTTCATGTGATATAGTGGACTTATGGGCTTTCGGTATCACTTTTTCAGTACAAATCGCTTATGCCGATACCTTAAAGATTGGCAATAGGCGACTTGTCAAGTCGTTGATAATTTCTCAATATGACCGCGGGGTAGTTGTAGTTCTAGTTCTAGTTCTATTTGTAATTGTAATTGTAATTGTGATTGTAATTGTAATTGTAACTGTAATTGTAATTCAAGGTTTACTACTCAATCTGAGTTATCTTGCCTAATATCTTAGTTGCAGCAATGATTGCATCGTGTGTAGCTTTCTAAAACAAACAAAAGTTCTGGTAGCATTTCTAAAAAGTTGGATTCAATAAAAAGTCTTAGTTTTTGGGTGCAGTAGGTTGATCGTGTATGTCTCAGACTTACAAAAATTATTTTTTCTATCAAAAGAAAACTCTTTTTATTTTTATTTAATTTTTTATTTTTATTTATTAGTAGTAAATAAATTTACGTATTAATAACATTATAGGAACTGGCTGCTGTGGCCTTCGTCTTTTTATAATTTTTGAAAAAGGCCTAAATAAATCTTCCCTTTTTCCCTTTAATGCTAAGCATGGACAGTAACATTTTTGTTTTGTTTTTTGTATGATACATTCAGTTTTTCAATGCAAAACACATACGGATCTTAAATGGTGCTTGGAATTATTAATTTACTGGTAAAATTTTTAATTATAAACTCACCAAACGTTTAGTAAGTTACAGATAATAGAAATATAAAAAAGAAACTGTTGCCAAATACTTAAATAGACTTGGAAAAGCACACGAAAAAAAGGTTTCTTTTTTGTTTGCTTGAATACGTTTATTCCAAAGCTATACAGTCTTCAAGGACAGAATGACAAAAAAGGATATAAAAGCATTGCTCTATAATTAAAAACAACTTACATAGATATTAAAAATTAAAGGAGTTGAACTGAAAGGCTTTTAAATGAATTTTTTAAAGTTTTTAATTTGTAAAATCTTCTCTAAAGAAAATAATTGAAAAAAAAAAAATAAAAAATTTGAATAAATTTTAAGTCAGTCCGTAAATTAAAAAAAATTTCATTGATAAGAAGAGAAACACAATTTAGTCAATTTAATTATAAATATTTTCTAAAAAATTTTTCTCCAGAAAATTTTTGTTTATCAGAGGATTTTTTTCATATAAAAAATTTTATTTTTAATAAGAGAAAAGGGAGAAGTAAAAGAATTTTTATTCATTTGATATTTTCATATTTTGTACAGCTTTAGTATTATGTGAAGAGAAAGAAATAAAAATGGTTCGCATTAGCGAAAGTGTCTTTTACTTCTGTGTGAAAATAAAATTTGTGTCTTAAGTTTTTTGATATCTGCAACACTTGAAGTTCCTGTTTGCAAATCTTTTACTTCTTTACTAAATTTAAGCTTGTGTCTTAAGTCTTTTGATATCTGCAAAACTCGAAACTGGAGTTATTTTTTTTTGTGGACGAAATTCTCCTAAGCTGCAGAATTTAAAAAAAAAAATATGAAAAAATATTATTAAAATATTTTTTTGTTTAAGTTTTGTTGCAGTCATTCCATAGAAATAAAACCTTGTTGCTTTCTGCCGCTACACATTTCTCAGGTTGTACGTAATTATAAAGATATTGAGAAAACATAATATTTATTTTCATTTATTTATTAATGTGTGTGTAGGGTTATAGCAAATACATATAACATCTTTATAACACAGCTAATCTAGGTATATCACTTTTGTGTACATCTTCCTGTCTATAATAAATTTTTTCTTGACAGCCGCATTTGCTGTTTAAGAAAAAATATACTTTGGATTTGAAAAGCTTATGGTGGATTTATATTTTTACATTAATATTTACACATACAGTCATAAAATATATGTTTCCTACAGTCATAAAAATTAACAAATATAATGCTTGGCATACACTCATAAATACATACATATAAATAAGTATGAATTTGTAGTTATATACACACATACATGCATGCTTAAGAACTCATACAGTGGCGTTCACTTGGCATTTTTGCCTTAATTTCATTTACAAAATTTTATTTCCCGGAAACATTTTTTTAATGAATGATTTTGATTTCTTAAGGGATTACTAAGCAGTTTAATTCATTATGTTAAAGAAATTTGTTCATAATAGTAATGAAATATTTTCATTAAATTAATGAAATAACTCCATTAAAAAAACCATTACATGAAGGAAAAAGTTTCATTATATTAATGAAAGAATTTCATTAAATTAATGAAATAATTTCATTAAATTAATGAAACAATTTCTTTAAATTAATGAAAAAATTTCACTAGATTAAAGAAATGTTTTAATTAAATTATTCAAAAAATTTTACGAAATTAATGAATTTATTTTATTAAATTAAAGAAATGTTTGAAATAATTTCATTAAATTAATTTTTATTTTAAGGAAATAATTTCATTAAATTAATGGATAAATTTTTCAAAATTAAAGTATTGATTTCATTAAATTAATGAAATAATTTTTTACAATTAATCAATTTTTAAGGAAATAATTTCATCAAATTAATAAAATTATTTCATAAAATTAATGAAATAATTTCTTTAAATTAATGAAATAATTTCTTTAAATTAATAAAATAATTTATATAAGTTAGTGAAAGAATTTTATTAACTTAATAAAATAATTTCATTAAATTGATGAACTAATTTATTTAAATTATTGAAATAATTTCACTAAAATGAAGAAATATTTTTATTAAATATATAATTTTTTAAGAAAATAATTTCATTAAATTAATAAAATAATTTTATTAATGTAATGAAATGATTTCATTAATGAAATAATTTCGTTAAATTAATTAAATATTTGGAAAATTTTTTTTAATGAATGAAACGTTTAAAATAATTCCATTAAACTAATGAAATGGCTGCCATGGAAGCCAACCAGTTATACCTCTCTTAACAATATTTAAATATTTTTATTTAATTAAAATTTTTTCTGATATCCATTTGTAACTATTCAAAGTTTAATTAGTTTCAATACAATTTCTGCAGGGCATTAATTTGCTTGTAAAGCTGACAACTACATGTGAGTACAAAAATGCCTAAATATTTAAATAAAAACATTAAAATGTGCAAGAGCATAAATAAATAAACATAAACGCAAATAACATGTTTAATTATTAGTATCGTGTGTTAAAGCGATAATGGATTACATAAGTTTATAAATAAATAAATAAATAACTAAACACATAAATAAATAAATGCCATTTTTGTAGTCCTTAAAGCAAAATGCTAGAAATTGTGCATCCAAAACAAATACAACAACAATTCTAGGTAAATGCTTACATACTCGCACGTAAATACTCTACAAATACAGGACGACATGTAAATATTTGTTTTAACAGGTTGTTAAATACACACGAAGTATAGATAGATATCGTATGTAAAAATGTAAAAAGTCTTGCAACATATTTGGGATTTAATTATTTTTAAAAGTAGAAAAAAAAAGAAGGAAAAAAATCTTAGTTTTCGTTAATTTTTAATTTCATTAATCAACTCTAACGCAAATTTTCATTCCCCTTAACTTTAAAGCCAGGTGGGCAAGAAATTTAGGTTTTTTAGTTCTTGTTGTTTTATGTTCTCTTCTTTTTTTTTTTATAAAAAAAAAAATTATTGCAGATTCCTAAAAAATTTTTTTTTTAATTTTTTTTTTTAAGCTTTAGTTTCTTAAACATTTTTCTAGTTTACCTACTTATTGAATTGGCTTTTTCTAGCCTATTTTTCCAGCTCCTCAAAGCTAAATTTGTACTGTAAATTTTTAAAATGTTGCTTTGTTTTTTTTTTTTTTATTTATTTAGCTTTTTCTAGCTAAAGGCTAGTTTAGCTTTTTTTTCAGCTGCTGTCAATGCTGATTTAATTTTTAATTTTTGAAATACTTTTTAATGGGCCTTCATGGAATATGCTGCATTTTTCACAGCTTTATTGACTTCTAACCTGACTGACTATCCTACACGATCGTACGATTATGTCAAAATAATGTGTGACAGAATTCTGTCCTACTTGAAGAAATCGCTTTAAAATGGCGAACTTTATGCCACACTATTATACAAAAAATGATGCAAAAACATATGTTTACTCACCTTAATACTTTTAAAAGTATTCATTTTCTTCTTTGCCGCAAAATATCTTTTTTACAAATATGTACAATGAAAAATAACTTAAATGTTTGTATAAACAAAACACAAGCTTGGTATTGTTGCTATTTTTCTGCCTTGAACATAGAAAATGCAACTCTGATCGCACAGATAAAATTTATGTTATGAAAATTTTTATAACATTAAAAAATCGGACAGACCTGTCAAAAAGTCTGATTGTTCAATACACACTATCATACTTTTTTAGCACACATGGGTTCTTAGACAGATCGTACGACTAAGTAAGATAGTGAGTCAGTACCTTAAGAGATAATATTTTTTCCTTAAATGTTTGCTGGGTTAACATACAGATATATGAGTATGAAAATTTCTACATAAATGAATGTTTAGCTGTCGCTTATGTCAGTCTTTACGTCTGTCCGTCCCTCTGTCTATATAAACAAAATGCTACTGTTTACTTTTGTATTGAACAGTTGACAGCTTTTTAAGACGCATATTCATTCGTAGTAGCATGATATTGGTTTTGAAATCTAAGCACTCTTGACACGAGTTAATGGAGCATCCAAGTATGACATTTACTATGAAAACATTAATTCTAAACATAAAATGTGTATTTTTTTCTTGCTGCTGCTGCTGCATTGAAAACGGTAGGTGTGTTGGGGGGTGTGTGTGTACTTTTAAATATTCATGCATGAGAATACAAATAAACAAATGTGTTATTTTCTTTTATAAAAATCTATAAAATTACGATATGAAAGCGATACTAAGCACACAAGTCTTCTCTTTTATTTCCATGCAAACGTACGTACGTTAGTAAATTTATTTTTCAAGCAAAGCAGCATGTATGCGATTGAATCAATAATTAAGTGAATGTATGAATGACTGAATATGACAACAACATACAACAAAAATAAATAAACATTTATTACAAATAAATATGAGCACAGAAACGAATAATCATGAAATTATAAATTTTTGCAATTTGGTTTTATAAAGGGTCTCTCAATAAGGGTCATTTTGATATAAAAAAAAAAAATAAAAAAAATAAGAAGCAAAATCCTACCTTTGCTTTTTATTAATATGGAAAAACTAAGAATTATAGAAAGACAAGATTACGCCATGCGCTTGATTCTGCGTTACACGATGTAGATTGTCATACATTCATTTCTCTCTCTCTCTCTCTCTCTCTCCCTTATTTAGCTGTAAATTATTAGCCAATAGAAACATATCGCTATATGTGCATTAATTTTAATTTTATTACACCATCATCTTGTAATTATCTTTCTGGGGTAAAAAATAATAAAAAAAAAAGAAAAAGTGAGTTCATGGCATCACAGTAGGGGAATGACCATAAAGTGGTGTTAAAATATTCGTTTAAATTTTAAATTTTAGATAAAAACAACGGGTAGGTTGAGGTCTTGGCTAAGACTATTTTCACTTATAAGGTAATTTGTGCCGCCCAATACCCAACTACAATAATTCAAGACTGCTTACGAATCTCATAAGTATTGTGGGACTTATTTCATCCAAGTCTTTTAAGGCCATTATTCCCCTGCCTAGATAGCTAATTTCTGAGCACAGAATATGTTCCAATCTTTCTTGTTCTATTTGACAGCAACGACAGGACTCCTCATAAATCACGCCAATTTTATTCACTTGATAATTGAGTCTATAATGTCTAGTCAAATAGGAAATATAATACAATTTCCCCAGATTAAAGTTGAGACATTCAAACTGAAATTGATGGGCATTTAAATTTCAATAAAAATCTAAACAGAAGCTGTTTATGTTGCCCATAAAACAACTTTGATTGTGAGAAATAAATTTAGACAAAATCTAATTTATTGGTGACAATAAAAAATTTGTCTTACAGCGTGAAATGTGTTTAATAGAACTAAATTTTTGGTCTACATTATCGAATTCTGTTGACTACAACTAAAAATTTCGATTTTTGCAACTGAAGTTTTGATTGTAAACAAATTTAGTTCTAACTTAAAGTGACCAGATCTTGAAATTAGACGCTCAAAAAATTTGCCTGTAATTCCAACCACATAAAATTATGAATCATTAATAAAGGACAAACGTGGGCTTTTCCTAAAATTTATTAAGGGCTACAACAGCATTATTTTCAGTACTTATGAAGCATGAATTGCTTGAGTTGAATTTTTCATAATTTCTTCACGGTTCGTCTTCTTCGTTAATGATATTTTTACAATTCTTTAAGTGAATTTTAGTACCTTCAAGGCTTCTTTAAAAAGTACATCTTTCAATTTTTATTAATTAGATTGGTTGGTTTAATTAGAAAGATAAGATTCCGTTTTGAAGCAACTATTGGCCTAACAAAGTTAACTAAATCCATCCTAAGGCCTTAAGATATAGGAGAAGGTGCTAACAAGAAGCCTGATAGCTCAGGTAGCTCGTCCTTCAAATTTGTTGGGAGAAATTTGTACTTGAAAGCCAGAGAAGCTGAAGAACTGTGTTACAGAAACTCTTACAACAGCCGTGCACTGAGAAAACCACTTCTGTTGTGAGAACTAAGTTAATTATTTCTCAACAAAAATTCAGTTGTGACAGTGGAATTTTTTAATCCTGACAATAAAAAATCGGACTTGCAGCTAGAAATACTTTTATTAAAACTAACTTTTGGACTGTAGCATCGAATACTGGTTGTGGCAACTAAAACAATTTGAATATCCCTAGAGAATTTTTGATTGAAAACATATTTAGTTCTCACAACCGAAGTTTTTATTAAAAAATTAAGACTCTTATTGAAAGATCCTGCATGATACACACATTGATTTTAATAAACAATAATTTTTATGATGCTTGCACACACACACAATCGCACACATAATTATAAATTAAATAAAATCTTTAAAATATTAAAGCGTAAAACATAAATTCGTAATAATAATTTTTGCATTTGCCATTTATGTGTTATTTGACGTATGAAAGCTTTTGGTTAAACAGGGAGGATTTAATTTCAATTAAAAAATAAAATTTAATACCAAAAGATATTTTAGTTAAAGGAGAGAGCTTGGACTTTAACAATAACTCTAACACACACACACGCATACACACTTGTGCACACCTTGTTTGTACAAGTTGTTCATGCTCTGACAAAAGCTATTTAATGCTAATGAGACCCCCCTTTTATTAAAAAATAATAATAAAAAAAATGAACAACAAATTATGAATGTGTTTCCACTGTAATAAACCAAATAGCCGCCAATAAGCATTAAAAACAAAAGACAACAACAACAATTGTTTTATATTAATTTTTTTTTTATTGTTGTTAATCAATGACATTGGCTGGCGACCATTAAAAGCAACATTTAAAATAAAAACCTGCAACAACAGGCAGTCAGTCACTCAGCCAGCACAATAACTATAGACCAACAAAAGAAACACACACACACATAAATAAAAACCAATTAATCATAATGCGTTCATAAGTATTTTTCCGGTTTTATTTATTATTTACATTTTTGCTGGCACTTGCTGAAGTTGTTATTGTTGTTCGATTAAGTTAATATTGAATAAAATCCATCGTTAGGGAAAACAAGTCAGCAATAGCTTTTATGGTGGATTTATTTTAATTTATAGAGAATATTTACAGTGTCGAGGAAGAGAAATGAAAAAAAATAATAATTTTGCAACAAAATAAAATCCATTAAAGCAAAAAGGCAAATGAGCAATAAAATAAATTTTTTAAAAAGAAAAGGTTTATAAATAAATAAGCCTTAAAAAAAAAAAAAAAAAAAAATTAAAGTAGACTTTACAGTAAAATTTTCCTAAAATCTTACTTTAATTTTTTTTTTTTGGATAAGAGGGCAGAAAAATTCAAGACTTTTCATATTTTGTGTTTTAAGCAAAACAGCTAATGAGCTTGATTTGTCTGCAGCAAGCACCCAGGGTTTAAGTAGGAATTAAGCCTGTGACTCTTACATTGAAAGGTTAGTGCATTCTTGGAAGCAGAAGAGGCTTTGGTTAACCAACATAAGTGGAATTAAGCCGTTTTTGGGGTTCCATGCTTATTATGTTGGTTTTTGTATATTTTTTTAAATATTTTTATAATAACCCTACACAATTCCTGGAATTAAGCACAAATAAAGATTAATATTTTGTTATATTTTTATATATTTTTTTTTATGTAAATATTAGTTTTCGCAAATTATATTAATTTCTTTTCTTTATTTTTTCTTTCTATTTTAGGTAAGTGACGAAATTGTGAATTGTCTGAAAACTTTAATAAAAGCAGGTAAATTTTTATTATTGTGGCAAAAATAAAACACTAAGGCTAAGAAAAATGACGACAGCACATGTTGTTTGGAAACAAATAGTCCAGCATTTCATGCAAGGAATGCTTAGATAATTTTATGATAATCAAATTTCTATTAGTAGTTTTTGCACTCACATATTTTCTCATGTGAACTGTAGAGTCCACATAATGAGAATGATTAGGCCGCCTTACTAAGAGCTTGTAAATATAAGATAAGTGTTGACTTTGCAGCACTGAAACTCAAAAATATTCTTTAGCATGGCATTGCCATTTTAGCTGCTTTTATTTGCAATTTGCTTAACAAAAATATAACTTCAGGAATGCCATGACATATCACGGAATATAAGAAGTTGTGTGTTGTTGCACTTTAAAAGAATTGGCGTTTAAGAAAACAGCTTTCTTTTTATTCTTTACGATTTGCTTAATGCAAAAAAACACAAATTAATTAACAATTATTTAATAATTTATTTTTATAACCAAACAAAAAATCAATTATTATAAATTTTTTTTTTTTTTTGAGTTTTATTTATTATTCTGACTTTAATAAATTAATACGATTTTAAATTCCTCTTTACGGATTGTAAAGTAAAAGTTTTTTTGGCACATTTTTTTTTTAATTTTTCATACATTTATTTTCTTGTCGAACTTGAGCAAAAATTCTTTTTCCAAGTTTCTGCAGAGTGCGTTGTTTTCATTGTTTTTTTCTTCGTTTTTATTTTGTTGCCAAGTTTTAACGAAAAATTTTTGAATTTTTTTTTTCTGCTGTTTGATTTCATATTTTTTCTCTACTTTAATTTAAGTTAAATTTGTTTGTTAAAGCAAAAGAAAGAAAAAAAAAACTTTTAACGAATCAGGATTTATGCAAAGTTTTTTTTTTTTTGATAAACTCATATTTTGTAGGTTATTTGAAGTGAAGTGTAGTGACATCAAGAGAAAAAATTGATTTGTCATGTGCAAATTGCTTTTTTGTTAAGTAACACATATTCATACATAAATTCTGGTAAAACACTAAAAGGTGAAAAAAATGTTTGTGTTCGTTTAGTTCAGTTATGTTGATACAGCCTTTTGAGTGTCGCCAAATGAACTACCCTGGCATCTCATTTAATTTAAATCAACAAATTTCTAATGGCTTAATTTAATTAAACATTTTTTTGGGAAACCTATTTGAGGTCTTTTCATTATACATGTCGAAAAGAACGCATAAAACATTAAAAATAAATCCCTGGTAGCAATAAAAACCAACTTTATGTTCCTTAACAAAAACCATATAAAAAGCTTAGCCAAAAATACAAGAAGAGTAGAACAAACAAAGCTAAAAAACGACAAAAGTTTTCCTTTTGCATTACAAATGCATTTAGACGTACGTATGCTTGTATACAATTTACACGAGCATAAATACAAAACAAATACACCGCCAGCACAGCACGTATTTAACCAACAAAAAAAGAAATAAAAGAAAAACTTTTAAACATTTAAACCAATTTAAAACTATTATTGGTCTAGTAAAAAATTACTCACACTCACATAAAAAGACGTTGTTGATTTTAAAGCGTGTAAGAGGATAATGCAAAAGTAGCATAATAAAATTTAATTTAAATAAAATAAAATTCATTCTCTGTTTGTTTTTGTTCGCTACACAAATTTTTTTTATCCACCAGATTTTTCCAGTTTGCTTGTTTTTTTTATTTTCCTACGCATTTGACCCACAAAAATCTCTACTTTTAAAAAAAAGATTACCACTCCCATTTTACGCCCACTTTTCAAGCATTTTCACTTAACTTTTAAATACAGAAAAAGATTATAAAAAAAAACAAGACAGTGCAATTTTTTTTAATAAAAAAAATATAATTTTTTTTCTATTACGCAAATATTTGGTTTTACGAATTCTTTGATAGGTCCTATTGCAGTTAAAAAATTAAATTTATTTATGAATTTCGTAATTGAAAATGATTTTTAATTTAAGCCTGGAATTATGCTTTGAAATAATTTATTTACCACTTTAAATGGCACCTCTGCTAACAGGCCTGGCAAAGGCATAAGCCACTTTGTAAAATAATGTATTTCTGTATTTAGTTAGATTTTATTTTTTATTTATAAGGTTCTTAGACTCTTAAGGACAAGGCCAGGCGAGACCGCTCAAAAGCAACTAAATAACTAAATAACACTGGTCACAACTAAATAACTTTCTAGAGTGTTTGTATTCGTTTTAGTTTACCAAAATAATTTTTTTTCTTTCATTAGCTCTATCTTTCAAATTATCGTCAGCTTAAAAGTGGGTTGAAGAAAACAAAAATTTATTTATAAGATTTTCTTGAAAAAGACTTCTGTTTTAGATCTCTCCATAAAGATGCCACCAGTAGTCAACTCACCTCCCTTGATAACGTTCTTCCCTTGTACGAATATATTGCTAAAACCTTTTGCCTTGATCTTCTTTCTGATCTACACTAATAATGTTTAATAAGTTAGTGAAGATAAAAATGCCTTGATAAATACATTGTAACGTAACCCCTTACGTTGTTTCAGTATTATCAAATACGTCTAACGTGGTTAAATATGTTTTAAATGTGTTTAGGAGAAATATAAGTGCATGGCTACAAATATGCCCTAAATACGTTGACTTCTTAACAAGTTTACGGGATGGGACACATATCATTTTAAAGGGGAGGTCGTCTAACTTTGTCATCTAACGCCCAAAATACTTAGAAGTTACTTTGAACTTTCCATATACCCCAGAGCTGGGGGGTTACTTTCTATTGCGATGGGAAAGAAAACCATTCGCATCTGTATGATTTTTAGATTGAGTTGCGATGCGTTTTCTTTCGCATCGCAATAGAGAGTAACCCCCCTGCTGTTTTGAAAGTTTTAAGCAACTTCCGGATAAACTATAGAAGATTACCGGATGGGAAATATATCATTTTAAAGGAAAGGTTGTCTAGATTCGTAGTCTATAGCCCAAATACTCAGAAATTACTTTGGATTATTTTAAAGTTTTACTTATTTGGTGAAATCAATTCAAAAATCTAATATTTAATCCACTGTGCTTTTTAGGTATCCTTTATTTTAAATAAGGATTTTGCACTAAATTGTTTAACAAACTTGGGCTCTTACTTGCTAATTATGTTTTATGGAAATGTAACTTGAGGGTATATGGAAGTACTTACACTTAATAAAGCAACATAAACTGTTTAATCTTATTTCTGCATTTTTTTTTTCTATCTCTCACTCCCTCTCTCTCTCATACAGTTTTATAACTCATAGAAGTATTTATAGTCGGCTTTTAGGCTGTTTTTCTTTTTGCTGTTGCTGTATAGCACTTTGGAATTGTTGAACAGTTATATTGTTGTTGTTGTTACAGTACTTGTAAGTAAAATTAATTCATAGTTTGTAGTAAAAGTAATTTTTATTTTCTTTTATTTATTTTTTTTATTACAGTTTAATAAATAGTAATCAACGTTTCATAAACAGAGAAAAATTTCTTGTTATTTTTGGTTGTAGCATTTTTAAGGTTATTTTCTCATTTAACTAACACTAGCACACTTGTTGTGGAAGTGTAAGTGTAAGTAGTTAAGTTGGTAAATATTTTTATGCCTGACATGATTTGTTAGAGATTTTTATTATGAGACACTCACTCACTCACTTACTTACTCACTCACAGTTAATAGAAACAGACATACAATTTAATATTTTTGTTTTTGTTTTATTTATCTTTATATTTTTTTTTGTTGGAATTTTTAATCTTTTAAGGCTTCTTTTAGAACTTTGAGCTGCTTGTTTCATTTAGTTATTTTATTTTATTTTATGTTTTATTCAAATAAAGTTTATATTTAGTTTAGAGAAGACATGATGGTGTTTTGTTAATTAATGTTGGCATGTTGCAACATTTATAAACAAATAAATAAAAAAAACAATTAAAAGCTGTGTCAAAGCTTATAAAAATTAGCAAAATTAAAAAAAAAAAAAAATAGGGCAAAAATCATTGCAACATGATGAGACATGATAAAGAGATTTTACAGCATGGCAATGCTCGAGCCCATGTTGCGAAAGTGGTCAAGACATACTTGGAAGCCCGCCGTATTCTACAGACGTTGCTCACTTGTTTCGATCAATGGCACACGGTCTGGCTGATCAGCACTTCCGGTCTTATGAAGAAGTAAAAAATTGGATCGATTCGTGAATCGCTTCAAAAGATGACCAGTTTTATTCAATGCGGGATTCCTACGCTGCCCGAAAGGTGGAAGAAGGACAAAACTTTGAATCATTAATGTATAACCAGTTTATTACAATAAAGCCTCGAATTTCGAAAAAAAAAACACGGCGGAAGCAAAGTTATACACCTAATATATCGAATGCAAACTATCGTAATTTTCATTTTGTTTATAAAAAAATTTTTAAATTTCGATACGACTTGCTCGCTATTGAATGCGGTGATTTGGGCCCAGTTTTTTTTTTATTAAATGCCCTGATGCTTCACTATTTTTTTTAAAGCTCGCAAAAAAACTTGAAAAATGTCTCAGTAAGAGTGCACTTTTCAAGTTTAAAGTAATTTTTTTCCTAAGCCAGTGGCAACTCTAAAATTTGACAGCTGTCAAATATGTTTATTCAGATTATTAAAAATGTAAAGCTTTATGACAGAACAAAGCGCTATAATTCTCACAGAGCAAAGTGTAGTCAAAGCCAATTTTTCATTTGAATGGCTTCGTGTGGACATAAAATTGTCAAAATTTGGGGCTCAGAAAATCCTCATAAAATCCTTGAGAAACAAATGCAGTCACAACGATTAACTGTATGTTAAGGATTTTTTCTAGGTCTTACTTTTTTGCAGATGAGGTCGAAATTTCTGATTGTAAGTGACTTTTGTTGCAGGTACATGATATCCGTTATCATGCTGATTTAGAAAAAAAATAGCGAGGATTTCAAAGTCAGACTTAAGTATTAATTTCTTTTAGAATTTTAAAATTGTCTTACTAATTTAATAGTTAACTCTAGTTTACTTGTTACTCTTTACATCTCACAGTATTTTTTAATTAAAAGTAATTAAACTTGTCAGAAAACGATTTTCAAATAAATTTTTTCTATACAAAACTCTTATTTTCTGCTCATCTGGCATTAAAGAGAGAAAAAGCATTAAGCATGATATTCAGGGCTGCACTATAATTAGTTTGGTTGATTGTTAAGTGTATGTGCAGCAACAAACAGCCCAGCATGTTACTTATTTAGACATTTCTGTAACATGTTGTTTTTGTTTTTTTTTTTATTTAATTTAATTTTTCTTGTGTTTTTTTTTTTTAATTTTTCATTTTTAGTGCTGCTGTTAACGACAACTTTTACAATTTTTCTTTCCGTTTCCGGTTGTTTGGTTTGTTTTATTTTCGTTTTTTTAATGTTTTTTTCACATTTCACTTGTTTATCTTTGCACGTTGACTGTAATGCGTACGTAGCACAGCATTTTGCTGTTATCTTATTTGCAACAACACAAGGACTTGCAAAGACTAGTTATGAGCTCTAGCTGGCAGTGGAGCAGCCAGTAATCATAATGAAAATATTAAACGAAAATAAAAGAAAAACAAAACTTTCTGACTTCTTTTGCATAAAAATCATGTTTTCCATTTTAATATTTTAAAGCTTTTTTTTCTAAACTAAAAAAAAAATTTTTTTTGTTGGTGGCGGTTGTTAATGAAGTTGTTTTTGTTGTCATTTAAAAGTAAAATAATTGAAGGACACTTTTGGCATTTGTTGTTGTTTCATTTTTAACATTAGCATACACAAACACATACACACACTTACTCTGGTTTTCACATTCATTCTTTCAAGCATTCACTAGCTGTTGTGTTGCTGCACTTGGTAATGCTGGGAATTTTATCCACAACAATATTCAATTTCTGGTGGCGGCGACTATTGCTATGAAGTAATATTGTTGCTAAAAACTCAACAACACATGCTTCCATTCACCAGTGTCATTCGCTTAACAGTCGTTTGGCAAAATAAAATTTTAATTTTTTTTGTTTTGGTTTGTTTTCAAACGAAAAGTAGAAAATCTTGCTGAAAAGAATTGCATTCTCTTTCCTTTTGGCCAAAAAGTGTTTGACAATTTTGCATTATTTAATTTTGTTGCTTTTGGATTTTGGGTATTGTTTGATGATTGTGCACATATGCCAGGCACAGACTCTTAAACAATTCATAAAAACCAGAAAAAAACTGTCTTTTGCCTGTTTAAGTGTAACAGACAAAATGGGATTTTTGGGTAACCAAAATGCTACTTAAGCTGCAGCTATCATACTGTATCCTGTTTTAAATGCTTTGATATGGAATTTTAACATTAAAGTTATAGGGTGTGCCAGTAAGAAAGCATTTTTTTTCTTACATAAGGCAATAAAGCGATTGTTGTAGACGATGGGTGGCCAAAAGAAGCACATGTGGTCCGAATTGTGCCGTCCAGGTCCGTTTAGGTCACAAGAACTCCGTTATCATGCTTCGTTCTCCTTTAAAAAAAATAAGGACTCAACAAAATACTTGCTGAAACCACATGTGATACAGATTCAGTTGAGATCTAGCTACTCTCAGTTGAAAAGGCTGGTCACATTCCATTAATTGTAACTAAATAAAAATATAATTTACTATAAATTTATAAAAATAATCAGTGCCATTTTGGATTCCTCTTCAAAAAAATTAAGAACTCAACAAAATCCTTACCAGACAGTTGCTTGTGGTATGTGGATTTGTGTTTCATGAATGACATAAGGATTTTCTAAGACCTCAATTTCACAAGGCATTTGGATGGAAATGCGCTTCATGGGAAAAGCTAATAATAATAATAATTTTTTTTTTTTTTTTTTTTTTTTTTTTTTTTTTTAAATTGCCCTTGACTTCACTTTGCTCTTTTACTAGAAAATTTTTTATTAACCGTAATAGCTCTTCTTTACAAAAATATTTGCTTTTATTTGAAATTGAAAAAGTGCACTCTTATTGAAACGCATCTAGCTAAATTTATTTCTCATTTACAGCGCTTTTCCAAATGAAAACAATATTTTTTCACACTAAAGTCAAATTTATTACACTTAGATAAAAGCTGGCGAATGTGCGTCATCGAAGAAGATGAAATTGCACTGTGTCAGTGCAACGAATTTCACACTAAAGTCAAATCCATTAAACGTGGATAAGTGCTGACAAAATCATGAAAAACGTTGAAAGTAACAAACCACAAATTACAAAAAAAATTTCTTCTTATTTGCATTTTTGTAAAAAAAATAAAAAAAAGTGAAATGTCGAAAAAAAAATAAAAAAATTACACAAAAAATTATTAGTAAAAATGATCTCAAGCTCAAATAAATTTATTTAAATTATGAATTTAAAAAACTTAAAAAAAAAATAAAGTAAAAAAAATAAAGTAAAAAATAAGTAAATAAAAAATAATTTTAAAAAATACCTACAAAAACACAAATATCTGCTCGAACTTATTTGCTTTTGGTTTTTTAATTTAAACTTTTTGTGTTTTTTTTTTGCAAAGTTGTTCTGTAAATTAATTGTATTTCATTATTCATACGACCGGTAATATTTTAAACGTTTAAAATTTACTACCAACATTCACACACATATACACCCTTTCAGCCTCTTTTTTTACACACTAAAGTTTAGTATATTAGACCACCGACATCAAAGAGATAAATTTAGCAGCAGCTTAAAAAATTTCAATATGAAAAAAATTTTTTTTTTACTTTTCAGAGAAAAGGGTAATTTGAAATAGATTTTCTATTTTTCTTGTTTTTTTTGCACCCCTCTTTGCCTCAGTGAATTTTAATTTAATTTTAATTGCCTGTAACTAACACACACACACACACATACATACATACACAAACACACTTACTTATTTTGTTTGTGATTTTAAATTTTTATTTACTTTCTCTATTTTACTTTTTGCTTTATTAAGTTACACAAAAATACTTGCTTTTTTCTTTTTAAAAAAAAATTTTTTTCTTTCACTTTTTTTATTTAAAGAAACCAAAATAATTTTTTTTTAATTTAATTTTATTATTGTCATTATTTTCTTTGTGGTTTTTTTTTGGATGGCTTGTTTTATTAAATTAATTTTTTGTTTATTTATTATCCGCTATTTGTTAAAACATCAATAACTGCAACTCATAAGAGTTCTATTGTTACTGAAAACAATTGCAAAACTCAACGCACATTCCTTTTCTTTTTTCTTTTTTTGTTTTTGTATTTGTTTTTCCTAAGCAAGTGTGTATGTATTAGCGCTAAGTGTTCTTGTTCCCTTTGGCTTCGTTAGCAAACTAACATTAAATCGTCTCATTAACTTCGTTTATTCTAACAACATTTACAGATGTGTGTGTGTGTGTGAGTGTGTGTATGTGTTAATAATGATTCGTTTAATCAACACGAAGTTTAAAAGATTTTACTAGCGAACTGCAATTCATTTAACCATTGGTGGGTTGGGTTCATATTGCCCTTTCAAAAGTAATAAGACCTCAAACAAAAGCAAAGCCTTAGCAGTTGAGGCATGTTTTGTAATTTAACATCCACCACGTGGTCATGGCTATGACCTACAATACAGCATTTTTTAATCTCTCTCTTCCATTCTCTGCATTATTACTCTCTTTTATCCTTATAAATAAAAACAGCTGTGCAAAAATATATTCCTTTAACTTCTCCATTTGTTTAGGGTTTGTATTTTAATAATGTGCGCAGGTCTAAGCAATTTTTTCTATCGTAAACTGAATCCATCCAAAAAACCGAGTATTTTCAGTTACTCCTAAATGCTCTCGTTGGACACATTAACTGCAAAAGCAACAAAATTTAAAATTCATGCCTTTTATAAATTAAAAATAATTTTTAAAAAAATTAAAAAAAGAAAAATAAACCAACTATAATATTTTTCTTCAATAAACCTTAGAATTAGAATCAGGAGTGGGAACTAGTCTTTGGTCACTGGGTGCAACAAAAAACCTTTCTCAAGCTGCTAAATTTTGCCAAGAATTCAAAGATTCTGTTGTAGGTAAAGATGTCCTAAGTAACGAAAACAATTCGAAATTAAACCACAGTACATGTGTTGCTGTCTCTTGGTCTCTGTTACTTAACCTGCAGTAGCAGTTTCAGCTAATCCTTTGCCAAATAATTCAATAATCTATAATAACCAATCATGAATACCTAAACAAAGTCTGGCCTAATAAGTCATTGGGTTCACTTTCGACAACAAAATGTCATGAATCTATTCACTGCCCTGATATACCTTGCCTTCAACCAAACTTGTTGCCATTCCTATACCAGTCACTCCCTCTATCTGAGCTTAATACAGCTCCCAGGCGGTCCGCAGAAAGGTCTTGGGCCAATGAAACTTCCAAATGCAGCTTTTTTTGCAAGTTTGTTTGTCTGCTCGCTACTATGAGCTGGCACTTAGATCAGGTGAACTCTGTTACTAAATGCTAGTCCCTTCAGACGTCTGAGGCCGAATCGTGGCATTTGTTATCGATCAACTTTTCATACAAAAACAAAAAAATAAATTTTCAACCGTTTTCATTCGATTTTGAAAGCGATGATTAGGTCTAAAGAAAGCTTTCATTTATCTACATTTTGCATACTCCGATTCTGGGAACTAAATTTGTTACCCATCAAAAATTCAGTTGTGATAGTCGCATTTTTTTTTTTTTTTTTTTGAATCATGACAATAGAAAATCGCTGTTTCAGCTTGAAATAATTTTAGGAGAAGCAAATTTTGGACTGTACAATCGATTTTTGGTTGTTTAAACTAAAAAAAATTATTATTAGAATCGAATTTTTCGTTGACAGTAAATTTAGTTGTCACAACCGAAGTTGTTTTCTCAGTGTAACCAAAATGTAAATAAATCAAGCGTTCTTTAGGCTTGTAAATAAAATCACAAGCAGTTGTTATTTATGATAAAATTTCTAAGCTGCCATTAGCTTAGTTTGTGAATTTCTCGTGCCTCACCCTGTTAATTTCATAGCAGCTTACACACAAGTGCACACACACAGCTTAAGTTAATTTATGTTAGTTATTTTATGCTTGAGCTTTATGATACCTGGTATTTATGCTCAGTGTGCTGTAACCAACTTCTCTATTTATTATGAAATTTGAAAATATCTTCCAAAGCTAAAGCAGGGTAGAGTAGCAACAAACCATTAGCAAAAGAAATTTTTTTAGTAAAATATTTACTTTACCATTATTGGAAGCAAAATAACTAAAATGCCTGCTTGTGGAGAGTTGCAAGAATTGTTGCAGTTGATGAATGGTATTTTGTTATTTCAATTATTTTCCGTCATACTAAATATTTTGTGTGTCTGTCTAAAATATGCTCTTCTGGCATGTGAACGCTCTTTATAAAGTGACAGCTTTAACACACACCCAAGGAAAAGAAGGTTTTTGTGTAAATTAAACTCATAAGAAACAAATTGTTAAGTGTTAATGGCAAAAGTTAAAAATTTTTTTTAAGTGGAAGAAAAATATTTCAGAGGAAGTTTTTTTTTTGCGGCAATAATTTTCTAAGAAATGAAATTAAAAAAAAAGGTGAAAAAAGAGACCCTGTAGAGGAGGTGTAAAGAAGTGGGTTTTGCCTAATGGCCTGACGGCTTTCAATTGGAATCTTAAGATTTTGTCTTGAATCTCTTGGTGCATTTTAGGAAAATGTGCTCATCATCATCTATTTCATGCTCATTTCCACATTTACTCATTCTGTAAAGATACTTTTGGAAGTACAAATTCGCAGAAAGTACCCAGATCACATCTTCAAGCCCTCTGATATCTGGTTTCAGTTTCGCTGTCCATCTGCCTTCTTGCCAGATTTGCATAGTTTTTCTTTAAAAAAAAGAACTCTTCTCCATAAACATTATGTTCCCTGTCTGCTTTTGTATCCATGCTCTACTTCGTTCCAAGGTACAAAAATCGCTGACATTGACTCAGAGAAGAAAATGTAAGATTTTGTTTTTGTAGCACAATTTGTGGTTCTTTTAAAATCGTTGTGATAAATTGTTGGCAATTTAAATGCCACGCACTCTTTCATAAAACAACTAAGCTAAATTTCATAACCCATGAAAATCTTAATGCGAAAAATAAAATATTTTAATTAATAGAAAAGAAATACCCCGCAGGCAATTCAGTTAATTTTAAACTCAAATTTAACTAGGTTAGGTTATACAGCTGGGCTCACTTGGATGCTCTGATGTGGTTCCTTTGTAATACCAGGAAGTCAAGAAGAATAGCATTAGAGATAGAAAAGTAAAAGCAAATAAATAAGAAGACAGATAGAAAAAGATAGAAAAAGTAATTACTACTCCTAAGGAAGCCATATAGCATGTCGAGCAGTGCATCTTGCATCACTCCTCTAAGGCAGGACACCGGCAGAAAAGGTGTTCTACAGATTCCTCGTCTTGATACCTTCTAGAGTAGTCGTTTGATGGAAAGCCCTTTCTCCTGGCATGTTTGCCAAATTGCAGTAGCCACTATATTTCTCAACTGGACTCTCTAGAGTCCCTGTAAATTTCTACTGCGAGTGCTATCTAGCTTAGTCCAGATAATCTTCGCTGTATTACGTTTCTGCTCGTCTCTCCATCTGGACTGTGTGAAAAGCTCTCGATCTGTTGTTTGCTGACCAAGAGAGGGGTGCCTCAAAGCGTGTTGGTATTCTGCTCTGGGAGCCTCGACTAACTATTTCTTGTGGCAGCTAATAGTAAGTTAGAGCTATTAAGGGTCATTATTGCAAATTGCCGATAAATAAAATTCAGATTTTATAAAACAAAGATCAAGTTTTTGGTTGTCAATTAAATGGAAAATATCGATAAGTTAAATAGCCCAGCTTCTGTTTAATTATTTGGGCGCCTTGTGTAACCCAAACTAATCTAAATATCGGATAGTGTGTACTTAGCCTTCCACACAAATTTGGTATAAAAGTTTTAGCCAAAAAACGGTTATTTAACATACAAAATCATAACTTTAACTATCGAAAGTTGTTTTAGCGAGTCTAAGTGCCTGCCGCAATCACGAAATGTAATTGGCGTGATTGTCAATAGATTTTAGTGAATGAGAAAAAAATTTTTATTTTCAATTTATTTTCAATTGACTATAATATTGCCTGGCGGGTATTTAAGACAGCATATAGAGGAGACTGTGTATGTATGTGTATATGCTCTCAAATCGCGTTCTTCATCGCCTAAATCACTATTGGGGTTTTGTGGTTTAAATGAATTTTTTTATTATTTTCTTGCTTGAAATTTTTTTTTTGTATTTTCACTTTCATTCACTCATTGTCTTGCCATTGAATTTGTCTGGGGGTTATACACACATTCTCACAAAATATAAAGATAAACAAATCCAATTAAGTTTGGATTATGTAAAAACAACAATTTGGATTAAAGTCGAAAGTGACTAATTAAACATAAATGGTTAAATAAAGCGGCAGCTCTTAATTTATTTCGTTACTTAATTTTCCTATTCAATAACTCTGTTTTAGTTTGTTTGAGTATAAAATTACAAGTAATCCAGAAGGTATAAAATATAAATAATTACTAAATAATAAAGAAAGAAACTAGAGAAGAAAAATTGTTAATGTTTCTTAAAGCTTAAATAAATAATTTAAAAAAACATATAAAAAACAAAGCAATACTCACACAATATGGATGCTAAAATCACTTAGAGCATGAGCACTGGGGTATATGGAAATTTCAAAATAATCCAAAGTAACTTCCAAACGAACCATAGAAGATTAAAGGGGACGTTGTCTAGATTTGCAATCTATCGCCCAAGTACTCAGAAAAATCTTGAGATTATTTTTAAAAATTTTTTGAAATTCCCTCATACCCCAGCACTCTTCTTCTGAGGCATTCCCCACTTTGCCTAGGTACCATTCCTGATTTTGTCCAGGAAAATTAACAAAATTAAAAAGGAATTTAATCTGTAGGCTTTACATTTTCTGGAAGTGTTTTAACATTTTCTGAAAACTTCGTAGTTTTTATTTTATGATTCAAAACAAAAACTAGCAAAATCCTTGAGAACAACAGTACTGGGGTGTATGTAAATTTCCAAAAAAAATTTAAAAATAATCCAAAGTAATTTCTGAATATTTTGGCGGTAGATTACAAGTCTATACAGTCTCCCCTTTAAAATGAGATATGTTTTATCTCACAATCTTTAATGGTTCGGGCGGAAGTTGCTAAAACCACTTAGAGCAACAGTACTGGGGTATTTGGAAATTAAAAAATTTTGTTTTTAAAATACTCTAAAGTAAGTTCTGAGTATTTGGGCGATAGATTGCCAATCTAAAGGACCTCTCCTATATATCTTCACTCACTTGATTTAAATTTTTAAAGTTAATTTTTAAATGGCAAAGACTAAGTTAAGGGGAATAAACCAGCCTAGCTTGCAGTCAAGGTAGCGCTCCCAGAAGTATAGCTTTTATTTACATGACAAATCTTCAGAACATGTACTTTGTGCCTGTTCGTGCCTTGGGGTCTCGCGGAAGACTTTCTGTTGACTCCTCTTAAGGTAAGAAAGCAAACACTCAACAAGTTTATAGGCTTCACTAGGAACCTAGAGCCGGTGGCAGTACAAAAAATGTTTTAAGTGCCAGTTATACAGCGGGCCTAGAAATAAAATTAATAAAAATTAGCCAAGCAACTCTGAGAAAAATATTCGAATTTGACATATTTACGCTGTACTTTCAGAAAGGGGAGTTTCAGTTGCAGATTTTAAACAGATTTATTTATATCCCCACATACTTGCCTTAATTATGCACTCATACCTTTTACTCCACACATATGAATTTCATTTTACACCAGGTCGTGTGTGTGTGTGTGTGGTTGTGTGTGGCTAAATTTATGCTGTTCAGGCCTCACAAGACTATCGAGTGAAGTTATTGTTGTTGCTTCAATTGTTTATATTCATTAAAAGGTCCATTGTATTATATCTGCTATTAGTGGTAGAACATACGCACACATATACAGCCATAAATAGATGTAAACAAACGCACTACAAAATTACGTTAAATAGTAACGTAAGTGTATGGGGTATTCATATTAGTAAACATAACAAACTGAACACTCATGCACACACACAGAGATAAAAAACACGTTTGCTTACTTGCATATAAATACTTTTTATACCCTCAAGTACACGAGTAGTCCTTGATAGAGGCACTTAACCCTCATGCCTTTTTGACTTGATTCACATGATTTCCATCATGGTGATGATGATGATGATGATGACGATGAAGATGATGATATATAAAATGAATAAAGTGAAAAAAAAAGGAATTATATTTATTGTTTGTACTCGTATTGTAAGAAAACAAACAACAACAACAACAGCAGCAACAATAGCCGAAAAGTGATACCAGAAAAGTTAAATGATACCTTAACATTTACGACTAAATGTATGAGTAAATATAACAGCAGGACAACACTCTTGTAAAACACACACACACACACACACATACGTAAATAAATATACTTATCGCTGGCCTAAACTTGAGGTGGTATTTATAATAATGCTAAATGATTAAAGTTCATTTTGCTAAATTTAGCTTAAGTTTTGTTGAACTAGGCTTCAATGGCCTTAAGCAATATTTAATAATATTGACAGAAATATGACTGGTTTTGTTTAAAGTTTTCTATAGAAGTTGCTTGATATCGAGCAGGGTGATTTGGTCTCTGTATTATATTGCCACATGCAAAGAAAAAATATGGATGAGACAATTATATTCTGTTGGAAACATAGTATGATTTGATTTATGGTTGCTATAATCATAAAATTGTTTTCGCTTCAAACATATTACTTTTGAAATGTAAGATAATAGGGTTTTTACACTACACCACATCTCAGAGGAACGCGTGAAAGATGTTGAAAATGATGAAATTCTAAAAAGCAGTTGGTAAAAACATTACCAACATCTAACATCTACCATCAACTAAACTGTCGAAAAATAAAAGAAAAGAAGACGCATAATTTTCGAAAACCAAAAATATCTCAAAATAAATTTAGAAAAATCATTCATTATTGTTGCTTTGCAAGATCAAATCCATTAGGCTTCAAAATTTGAATTTTTATTTTGTTTAATATGTGTACATACTTATGTTATGTATGTATAAATAAATGTTACTTCATAAGTGATGCCACTAAAATCGAAAATATTGCCATTTTTCTAGTGATGGCACGAAAATTATCGAAAGATGTTGAGTGAAACAAAATGAGATAGGAACATCTTGTAAAGATGTTGGAAGATGTTGATTTTTTCTACATGCATTTTATATGGGAAGATGTTGTCATCTCGCCGAAGAGATGGTAGATGTTAAATGTGCTCTAGTGTAAAAACACTATAAGTGTATTTGCATCGAACCAGATGTATTTTTATATCGAACATATTAAAAATGCCACTTAAATACTTATACGTTGAATTGGCAGAAGGCCAGGCTATTGAGAATAGTGAATTAAATTAATTTACCATCACGCGACTAATCAACATAGTTATGGAATAGAATCGTAAACATCACGATCAAGAAGTTAAAATTTTCATTGTGAGTCCTCGTAGTTATCCATGAAAATTTTCCATTTTAGATGTTAAGCAAACTACAAGAAATTTATTTCTGGAACATTTGAAATTTTTAACTCTTTTTTGCTTTTTTTTTATAAAAAAAAAATTTTTTTTCCTATGAAAGAAATTTCATATAAATTTACTTTGCAGCTGACGCTATGTATACAGCACATTTATTATGACTACTCTTATGAACAAAAAAGGCTTTAATAAGGCGGGCCTTCTTAAAAACCTGTTGTCGCATTATAAACGGTAACTAAGAATCAAGCTTTAATTAGACCAATTTCTTAAGTTACCCTTTTTGAAATAAGTCCACCAGAAAGTATATAAAGGGTGTTTTTTTTCATAGACGTATAGAACTTTAAGTTGGCATTACTGTTCAAGATGTCGACCGATTTAACAGCTGTAAAGTGATTTATTCTCAGTTTGGTTTGGCAATTCATCATGAATAGACTCACGCCTGAACAACGCTTGCAAATAGTGCCCAAAACGAGATTGCCGTTGTTCCCGATTTTCATAAGCGAATTTTGTTTAGCGATGAAGCGCACTTCTGGTTGAATGGCTACGTCAACAAACAAAACTGCCGCATTTGGAGTGAAGCTAATCCTCAAGTGTATGTCGAAAAACCGTTACATCCAGAAAAACTGACTGTTTGGTGCGCTTTATGGGCTGGTGGAATCATTGGTCCGTACTTCTTCAAAAACGATGATGGCCAGAACGTTACAGTCAATGGTGATCGGTATAGAGCCATGATTACTAACTTTTTCATTCCTGAATTGAACAACCATGATATTCAGGAGCTGTGGTTTCAACAGGACGGCGCTACGTGCCACACAGCCGAAGCTACACTCGATGTTTTTATAGCATTTTCAAAAAAAAAAAGTTATTTGGCGGACCCTATAGAAGGCCTGTGTGCTGAAAATACTCTTCTAAAATGACTTTGTGTGTAATAATCCCCTAGCCTGTAAAAATGAAAACTGCAATTTCGAGTTGCTTGTTCATGATTGAAAAATCAATCGACACAAATTAACAATTTGAGTTAATTCGTGCATAACATTTGTTTATATATATATATATTATTCAAGGCACGATTAAAAACTGATGGTTTTTTTATGCTGTTCAACACCAACACAAACATTAGCAGGCATATGCCTGGAATAAAACATTCAACAATAAAAAGCTATATCTCACAACAAATACACCCCTATTTTACTAAACAGTCGTTTACTCAAATATATGTGATTGTTGATTTAAAAGCTTTTTACAAATTTTTTGTTTTTAAATGTTGGCATTTTGCTTTCTAAATTCAGTTGTGTTGAACAGCACAAAAAAACTAGCAGTTTTTAATCGTGTCTCCTACATGATTTAATCAAATGTTGTAAAAAATTGTTTTGTGCCTTGAATAAATCATACACTAGTTTCAGCTCTGTGGTATATACACTTTAGCGGTAGAAGTGAAAATCTGAAAGATTTTTTTATATCACAATACAAAGACAAAATGCTTTTTTCTCTTCAACCAGAAAAAATTGCAGCATTTCATAGCGATTTAAATTTAAATTATATTGAAATTTCGTTCACTATTGATCTTACCCAAGTTATTATTTTATGAAACTTTTTGTAAAATTTGAAAATCATTCACAGCTGCCTAAAAATCTGTAAAAATTATTTGCAATAGACACTCACTATCCAACTTTTTGTACACACAAGATATTTTGAGAGATGGAATAGCTTTAAACAAAAACTTTTGCTTTTGTTTAAGAGGCCTTACAAAAGGCCGCTTTACTTCTTTGACTACATTCATATGTGAGTGTAAATGTATTCGTATGTACGCTATTATGGGTTGCAGGGGAAATAAAATAAACCGTGTAAATTAGATGTTGTGTTAACAAAATACGTGACACTAAATTATGATTATGTTTTGAATTTATGTTACTTGTACTTTAGCAAAGTAGCACTTTATTTGATACAAATATTTGTATATGAATGAGTATGAGTGTGTGTATGTGTGTTTAAGTTTAGTTGGTCTATCAAATAGAACTGGTCTAGCTTGAAAACATTTTTACTCGTATTTATTCCAATTACCCATATGAGGTGCACTTTTTGGCCTTTTATTTTCTATAAAACTTGGCCTTTTTTCTTTTCTTTCTTTATTTTTCCCAAGTTTTAATTCAGCGTTTCAAAAGAGCTGCCCAGAAAAAAAAGAAGGTGAAAAAAACAAAATGATACTAATCATAAAGTATTTCTGTTTTTTCTTTTTCTCTTTTTTTTTTGTGCTACAAAAATACGCCATAATGAAGGCATACAATTCAACTTACTTTTCGTTTTCACTAACTTAAATCTCTACGACAAACTTAAACTCAAAGATTTCATTTCAATTTGTTTGTTTAATAAAAAGAAAGTTCAGCTGGCTGTTACAAAGAGATTCAATTTAACTATGAAATACACACACACAATAACTACCACCAAAAGTTTATAAACACTCACGTTTAAGAAATATGGGCAAGTGTATGAATGCATCACAAATGAAAACATAATTTAATTTTATGGTTTGGTTAGGGTAAGGGGGACTGAAGAAAAGTAAAGTGAAATCTAAAACTTTTATTTCTTACTAAATATTATTGCCCGGTCTTGCCCGACTCCCGTTATAGAGAGCGTATGTATTACTTTTAAGAGAATTTTAAGCATTAAAAAATCCATTTAAAGTTATTTACTACCTTAAAAAGTGATTCATGCTTTTGCTGGCATTATTAGCAAAGGCGTTAAAATAAAGTGATAAATACTAAATTTCAAAGCATACTTTCAGGCTTAAATTAAGTATGGGCGCATAACTTTATGTAGAGAGCTAAAGGAAAATGTGTGAAAAGTGGGCGTAAAAAGGGCATGGGTAATCCAAAAGAGTTTAGATATTATCTGTGTCAAATTCCCGACAAAACAAAAAAACCTTTCTGAACAATTGTGAGTGAAAATGATTAAAAAGTGGGTGTAAATATGGGCGTGGCTAATCGATTGGCCTTCTTGAAGTATAGAAATTATATGAAACAAGTTTTAGGCACATTCGTTGGATAATAAAAATTTCCATAGCGAACAAACAAACAAACAGAAAATAAATTTTATTTACAAAGATTTAATATCTAATAAAAAAAAAATCGTGCCACAACTTTTCTTTTCTGAGGTTCAATTTATTCAATAAAGTTTTTTCTCTGTTTATTAAAATTTGCTGCTTGTATTTGTTATTAACATACCCTCTTACAAGTAAACGGACTTAACTAAATGAAAGTTCAAAATATACATTTCATGTGAAGTGTAGTAACTGTAAATTTCAGAAATTTATAGCCAAGCACAAACACACATTTTTACATACAAAAAATGTAGCAACAGCGAGAATGAGTAAACTTTTCCAGAATACCATTTTTAAAAGTCTCCCGAAACATGTAAAATTTTCTTAGTGAAATTCCTCACTTTCTGAATATAAACTATAATTCTGAAATCTGAATGCCAGCAGCTTTTTTTCATAATTTTTTACTTATTTATTAATTATGTTAACTTAACAGAGCCATGTTAACAGGTTGCAGCATTGTAAAATTCATTTCGATGCTTTTATCTCTCTGATTGGTGGTCTATCCACTTTTGCTGGTCTTTGTCAACTTCCTATTTCTGTTTTAAGAAGCCCATTGAAGAATTTTCTTGTAGAAAATTGTTTTTCTGCTACCCAGAATTTTTTAATTAATTTAAACAAAATCTTTACAAAATATCAATTATTTTAATAAATAATATTTTTGCTTTTTATCTTTCTGAGGGCTTCAGCAATCCTACTAAATAAGCCTTTTTTATACATTTGCTAAGTGCTTTTTGAATTCTTAATTCTACGAAGCAGTAACTTAGTACTCGTGCATGCAAAATAACATATTTTAAGCACTTGCTTGTACTTATTCAGTAAATTTCGTTTTGTTTTTCATAAATTAGTTAATTTAAGCCTTTTTGAATGCTCTTAAAATAATTATTGCCAAATTTTTGTATTCTGTACATATAAATACACATACTTGCACTACTGTACCTAGTGCTTTGCAAAAGTTCTACAAACAAAAAGTAAATGTGTGGCATACAATACAGGCATTCAGTAATTGTTGCAAAATGATGTTAAAAAATTTAAACACAATTACTGGCCCTACACCAGTAAGCCAGCATAATTTTGTCTATTCTCATTTTCGTTTATTAGTTGCCAGGCAGCTTAATTAAAAACTTCTCTGGTTCCTAATTTCTTTGTAGGCTCTTCGATTGTATTTTATGGTTGAATATTTTGCTCAAGTTTGTGTCTTAAATCTTTTGATTGCTGCGAAATTTAAAGTTCGTTTTCCAAGTCTTTTAATTCTGTACAAAACTAAAGTTTGTGTCTTAAGTCTTTTGTTTGCTGTGAAATTTAAAGTTCTTTTTCCAAGTCTTAATTCTGTACAAAACTAAAGTTTGTGTCTTAAGTCTTTTGACTGCTGTGAAACTGCAAGTTTGTTTTCCAAGTCTTTTAATTCTGTACAAAACTGAATTTTGTGGCTTAAATTTTTTGATTGCTGCGAAATTGGAAGTTCGTTTTCCAAGTTTTTTACTTCTGTACAAAACTGAAGTTTGTGTCTTAAGTCTTGATTGCTGCGAAACTAAAAGTTCGTGTTCCAAGTCTTTTACTTCTGTCAGAAATTTAAGTTTGTATCTTAGGGTTTTCTTTATCATAGACAATAACAAAAAGTAAATGTGTGGCATACAATACAGGCATTCAGTAATTGTTGCAAAATGATGTTAAAAAATTTAAACACAATTACTGGCCCTACACCAGTATGGCAGCATAATTTTGTCTATTCTCATTTTCGTTTATTAGTTGCCAGGCAGCTTAATTAAAAACTTCTCTGGTTCCTAATTTCTTTGTAGGCTCTTCGATTGTATTTTATGGTTGAATATTTTGCTCTAATTTGTGTCTTTTGATTGCTGCGAAATTTAAAGTTCGTTTTCCAAGTCTTTTACTTCTGTAAAAAACTGAAGTTTGTGTCTTAAGTCTTTAAATTGCTGCGAAACTAAAAGTTCGTGTTCCAAGTCTTTTACTTCTGTACAAAACTGAAGTTTGTGTCTTAAGTCTTGATTGCTGCGAAACTAAAAGTTCGTGTTCCAAGTCTTTTTCTTCTGTACAAAACTGAAGTTTGTATCTTAAGTCTTGATTGCTGCGAAACTAAAAGTTCGTGTTCCAAGTCTTTTACTTCTGTGAAAAATTTAAGTTTGTATCTTAAGTTTTTCTTTATCATAGACAATACCAACGTTTGTTCAAGAAACAATGTTTTAATAGAATTCATATCAAGCAAACTGTGAATGGCCCTTATTCCTTTATGTAAACAACTCCTGCGTAGAATATATTTAATCTGAGATTATGTTTAAATTCCTGCACAATGTGTTGTTGCAAGCAATACAATTGCTTAAGCAGTTAAAAAGTTGTTTGCTTTAAATGTGTGTAAGACACAAAGAAAGGCAGACAGACAGACAGATATAAAAATGTTCAATAAATGAAATTTTGATTGTGTTGTTTTGCTGTTGAAATGTTTCAAAAATTAAAATTCTTATACACATGCATGCTTACAAACTCAATGGTAAAATTAAGAAGTAAATCGGCCTTCCAGCAGATCTATCATAAGGGCCACAAAGCCTGCTCAATGTAGCTAATGTTTAACAAGCTTTTTAAACCTTCTCTTATTTATAAGACGGCTTAAGATCTTCTTAAGGAAGTAACTCAGAGCTTATCTCGCTTATTAGCTTATTGAGGTTTCATATACAGCGGAACCCCACTTATGTTTTTCTGTTTTCTGTTAGTAATTTTAATTAAAAAAAAAAAATTATAAAAAATATGAAGATCAACAACCCAAAACTCCTTACTAATCTCCCAATTGTTATGGGATTTATTTTACTGAAGTCTTCTAAGACCAGTATGTCAATGCCTAGGCAGCTCATTTGGCGCTTTACTACCGCTGGAGAAAATTACACAATATAAGAAAAATTAAATAAGAGCTCTAGCGATATTTTCTACAGTAGTGTTAACCAACTTGTTTAATAAAACCCTCTAAAGATAAACAAAAATAGAGCTAAAAAGCTAAATTAATAAAACTAAAAAATAAATGTTTTGCAGCCAACTTCACTACAAAATGCGCAATCAAAATTAGATTTTCCCACTGCTCAGGGTTTGCGCAGTGCTGTTTCGGTATAATCCATACATTTTGTGTGAACATAAGAGTTTGTTATGGATAGAAAACTGTCGCAGCGTCATTTTAGGTATGACTGTTAGTATTGAATTTTATAAAATGACGTACAAGGCCTTTACAAAGGCCTTTTCTTACAGCTGAGTAAGAATTTTTCTCTTTATGAGTGTAAAAACATTTGCGCGCTTGTGTATGCATGTAGATGTGTGTATATGTATGTATATTTATTTCGGATTTGAGTATTTTTGTATTTTCAGTTTATTTTTTAATTCTTTTTTTTATAGTGAAGTTTAAAAGGGACCAAAAGAAGTTTTTTAATGATGCTCTCTGCGAAACCAACAAAGGAAAATGATAATTAACAAAGACAATTGACAATAACATAAACATACTGGCTTAAATATGTGTGTGGCAAGGAATTTAGTATGTTAGTGGTAGTTAGTAATGAAACAATAAATGCAGTTTGATGTTGACTTCTAAAGACAGGGTTCAGAGACTAAACTTATGCAATTAAATCTTAAAAACACAAAATTTAGCAGTCGAAATGAGTAACGAAGACTTGAAATAGAAATTTAGAGAAATTTTTCTTAAAAAAACTATAGGAAGACAAGTTTTTATGGTTTTTTGAAGACTTCTTTTGGAATCATGACTAAAACTGCTTAATAATAGATATTGCTGTTGCACTAACCTACCAATCTGGAAGTTGCAGGTTCGATTAATATGTTATTTATAAAAAAATTGTTTCAAACGAAGTTTGAATTGGATGATATCCTTTTTTGAAATATAAAAAAAATAAAGCTTTTTATTTTTTCTCTATTTTAAGTCATACGTTTCACAAATTTTTATATATTAAATTTTTGCCTGCAAAATGCTTATTTTTCTTAATCTTCTTTTCTATGAATTCTATGATAACATTATTTCTTGAAAAATGTCGGTATTGTCCATGACTAAGAAAAACTTAAGACACAAACTTCAGTAAAAAACTTGGAACACAATCTTCCAGTTCCTCAGAAATATAAAAACTGAAAAAACAAACTTTAATTTAGAAAATGAGTAAAAGTTCGTGCAAAAATACTTTCAGTTTCACAGAAATCAAAAGACTTCAGTTTTATGAAGAAATAATAAAAGACTTGGAGCCCGAAATTGCAGTTATGCAGCATGCAAAAGACTTAAAACACAAAATTCAGTTTTGTATAGAAGTAAAATACTTGGAATGCGAACTTCCAGTTTCTCAGCAATCAAAAGACTTAAGTAATAAACTTTAGTTTTGTACAGAAGTAAAAGACTTCGAAAACAAATTTCCAGTTTCTCAGAAATCAAAAAACTTAAGAAAAAAAATTCAGTTTAGAAAATGAGTAAAAGATTTGGAACTTTCGGTTTCACAGAAATCAAAAGACTTAAGAAAAAACTTCAAAAGACTTGAAATACAAAATTCAGTTTCAAAAAAAAGTAAGAGACTTGGATCACAAGCTTCCACTTCCGCAGTAAACTAAAGATTTAAGACGCAAACTTCAATTCTATGAAGAAATAAAGGAAGTGGAACACGAACTTTCAGTTTCACAGCCATCAAAAGACTTAAGAAAAAAGTTTCAGTTTTATGAACAAATAAAAAAAGACTTAAATCAAAAGATTTAAGGCACAAACTTTAATTTTATGAAGAAATAAACTTCCAGTTTCGCAAATTCTTGTGGAAAAAGTGATAGCTATTTGCTCTTTGTAACCTTCCCAATGAGCAAAAAGCTTGTGATTTCGTGTGTAACTTCTGCACTGTACATCTGCCACCCGGTTAAGTAAATAAATATATTCTGCTATTGACGAATTTATTTTAACTAATTTTATTTTAAAAAATTAAAAAATTTTAAACCAAAAAAGAATTCTTTTTAAATAGTTGCCTTTACTTAATTATGAATAATTGAAGAACTTGTGAAAGGATTTTAATGAAATATGGCTGATTTGATTTGTGTGCTATGCAGGCATTAATATTAAAGACAGAATAGTAGATTTTGTTCATCTGAGATTTTTAATGAATTTTTTAAGAAAACTTTTTTGCTTTTGTAATTTGTTTTTTGACAACATTTTCTTATTATTTTCTAATCTAAAAAATTAAGGTATTAAAACAATTTGTTACAGCGTAAGCAGCAGCAGGGCTGTTTATATAGCAAATTAATTTGTTTAAAAAACATTAAAAAAAATAGCAAAACTGCTTATGCCAGAAATGAATGCCTGACAAACATATCAAAATGAAATACTCAAGTGAAATAAAACAATGAAAATAATTTGAGCTAAAATTCAATGAAACACTGATGATACTTAAAAGAGATTTTACTAAAGACTTGTATGCGTATGGTTGTAGCCTACTGTGGCAGCTAGAATATTCAACAGCACCCCACCCCTTCCTAAAAAAAAAAAAAAAAAAAAAAAAAAAAGTGTTACAAAAAGTCTTAAAGCATGAGATAAGTAAGAGCCTGGGTGTGTGTGTGTGTTCATTTTTGTATGCAAGAAAATCTTTTTAAACCAAATGATGGCAGGGGAGACGATGACGAAGATGTTGTTAGTGTGAGGCTGCTAAAGTAAACAGTGTAAAATAAATGCGTCAAGCAGTCACAGTAAAAGCACCAGTTAGAAAGCAGGAAAGTGAGAAAAGGATATTCTTAATAAAATAAGGCACAAGCAAAAGTTAATACACAAGCATCAACACAATCAGCTACAAGAATATTCAATCGCATTAAATATTAAAGCTAAAAAACACTTGCCGATTAACTGGAGTGATTGTGTAGAATTAGTTTGAATCACAAAGATTAGTAAACATTCTAAGGAAAAAGAACAAAATCTTTACAAAACAAACAATTAAACAAACCCAACATCCCAGCAAAACCAAACAAATAAACAAGCAAACGAAGAAATAAACAAACAGAAACAAGAAAAGTTAAAATCTTTTACACACACAGATAACTGAGAGCAGGCTGAAGAACAAGAAGTTGAAAAAATGTCATTGATACGACTTACTCGTAAATGCTAATGCTTCTTGTGTTGTGTCTTACAACAATTCATTCTATTGTTAAACAAATAACAAGTAAGATACTTTGCTGGCTTTTTTTTCTCCTTTTATTTTGCATTAACTGAGTTAAAATATTTAATAGGCTTTTGTTTGGTTGTTAAATTTTTGTATACGAAGGCAATTTGTGAAAGGATTTTCTTCTGTCTATTTGATTAGCCCAGTAAAGGAAATAAAAAATGGGCCATAATAAAGTCGGTATCTTTTGAAAAACGACTTTAGCTTCATATAATTCTTATGGACAAAAGTGATAGACTAACGCTTTTTTTTTTTTTTTTTTTTTTTTTTTTTTTTTTTTTTTTTTTTTTCTTTTTTTTTTTTTTTTTTTTTTTTTTTGAACGCTGTTAGATTAGTTTGGTGATATTGACTAACTTTTTAAGCGTGATATGAGTTAGAATAAGAATCAAGAGCATGACCTATTTAGCCGGTCATTACGTCTGGAATAGATCTATTACGACACTAATCTCAAGTCTATTAAGAATTAAAAGACTTCCTTGGACGATTTTTGGCCTCAATTAATATACTGTTGTAGGGAGTGATGATGTAAAATTAGTAACGTGTGATTTGGTTTTTGAAAATATCACTTGAAGTATTCTGTGACTTCAATCTTGAAATCTTTATGAATGTTTTTTATGTCACCTCTAAGAAGAAGTTCACATCATCGCTACTCTTGCTCTTAAAAAAAATTCAAAATTTTCCTCATACTTAAATTAGCTCCTGGGTACTTACCACGTCTAGCCTCGCTTTCAAAATTTTGTAAAAAAAAGTATGTAAGACTAAAGATTATTTGTTGTTTTTGTGTTTAATTCCCATTAATACCACTTTTCTTATATTTTGTTTTATACTTGAAAAATTATTGCTCATGATTTCCACTTATTTTGTAATTGAGCGAGTGTGTGTGTGTGGAAGAATGTGTGTGTGTGTGTGACTTTTCTTTCTGAACAAATAAATTAAGCTCATCACATTCGGTTCATATAATTTAATACACTTTGAATTTATGTTTCCTACAGCCAAAGTAATTGTAAGTACGCGCACATAAAGCCATGAATATGCAAGTACGCGCGTACGTACTCAGATATTACATATTATGAAGATGCACACACACATATATATCTATTATTTTATTAAGAGTTTAAAAATAGGTACTCCCTGTATAAAAGGGATACATAAAAACATACGTAAACAAATTTGCTTTCATTGTTTTATTAATGGTTTTATGATAAACCCTAGAAACTCATTTAAGGAGTTTAAATTGTTATTTTTGTTTTTGTTGCTCTTAATTTAGTCACTAATTTGTAATTATTTTTTTTTAATGAAAGCAGCTAAGATACAATTTAAAGAACTTGAGTGTGAAAGCTTAAATGCCAGAATTTAATTTTTTTTTAATACAAAAAAAAACTCTGCTTTAAAATACAATTTTAAAAGTTAAACCACCCTAATAAACTCTAAACTCTTTTTATTAAATTGTGAGTCAATAAAAGCATTAAAACTTTTCAGTGTAGCCTGGCTTCAAAATTTTTTTTTTTTTTTGCAATAAAAGAAATGAAAATAAAAATTTTTCTTTTGGATATTTAAAGCCAACAATAACGTTTCAAATAAGTTTTTAAATGTTTTGTAATTAAATTTCACGACTGCGAAAATTGTTAAATTAAATCTTACAGAAAATACATTTTCATTTATAATGAGCGACTAAATAATAAAAAATTCAGGGCTTTTGTTTTATTTAAAACTCTTGCATAGCGGAAAATTATTTACAAAATGAACAAGTCCCAGTTAACAAGTTTAGATGCGGACTTTACTTAATAGGCCATGTCAGTCTCTTTATACTTTAGAAAATTTCACTTTCCATTATCATTATTCTATTTGGCGTTATCGACACAAACCAGATCAATTTTGCATTACCGGTATTATAGTTCTCACTATTGAAAATTATTGATGAGTGTGGACGTCATACATAATGACATTACGTCTGACATTGTCAACACGTATAGTATCGACATTTTTAAATGGGTATTTTGGAATTAAATGTGACGTTGTTTTTGGTAATGAGGTGAACAAAACTAAAATTTCATAAATTTTAAAACTCATATTTTTCTTTATTTTATTTAATTCTTGAAATGTTTTTGATTACTTTTGCCCAATTTCTTAATTTTTTTGTTATGAAAATGTATTTTACACAAACTTGTTTGACAATTTGAAACACACAAAAACGCTTTTGTAATTCTTCTTTCAATTTTTAGGTTTTGTCCGAGCCTAGAAGTGACCTCTTAGATTAGTGATAAATTAACTAACCTCACAATCTGACCGTCACAGGTTCGATTTGAATTTGAAAACTTAACAAACAAACTAAAACGAAGACTTTTAATTTGGTCTACAGTGATTTGGTCATGCATACGTAATTTACGTAACGAAAGGATCTTCATGCAAATTAATTTTTATACTCAGTAAAATATATAATTTCAACGGTACACCCTTTTCTTCACTATTATTTTACTTAAATAACTAAGAAATTCGATACTTTTGAAATTTTATTTCAATATTTATTTTAGTACATATTTTTGTTCATAAACATAAAAAAATGGCGTTGAAGTTGGCATATTTATTATATTATATTTATTATACATATTAATAAATATGGCAACTTCAACCCCATTTTTACTGAATAGGAACATGTATTTGCATGAAAATCCTTGACAACCATTACGTAAATTACCAAAAATATGGCAACTTTAAGTACTTAAAGTTCTCACATTAAAATTATACTTTTCGTTTAAGTCTTTGTAATAATTAAATTAGTTGTAAGAATGTTCTTTAAAGGTTTATTTAGATTTCAAGTGTACTTTTCATCTCTGACACAAACTCACCCTCACCCTCACCCTCACACTCATACTCTCTCACATTTAAGCGGCTGCTAAACTTAAAGAAAGTTTTGCGTTCAGTTTTACGAGTGTTACTTAATCGTTATTAAATTTGTTTTAATTATTTCTCTTGAAAAATAAAAAAAAAAAAGCAAAAGTTTAGCAATTTTTATTGTAAAATTTTTGAAACCGTGACACTTTATTTTATTTATAAAATTTCTATATTTTTTTTTTTACTCATTGAAAATTTTCTTGTACAGATTTGTGTGTCTAAGTGATTATGAGTTTTAGGTGCAAGAATGAATTTCAATGTGTTGTTTTGCTACCCCCTTCTTTTTAATAGGTATATTGCTATTGGTGTTGTTGTTGTTGTTGTTTCTGTTGCTGTTGCTGTTGCTTTCAAAGAAAAATGAAATTTTAATTTTCGCCAAAAAGTTTTAGTAACTGCGAGTTCCATTAAAAAATACATTTAATGAGTCACTTTTAAACTTGCGACAATTTCAGTTGAACGTTTTCCGTTGCCATTTCGTCGTGTCCGTTTGTAATTTTTTCTGTGTGTGTGTGTGTGTGTATGTGAATGCATGTTTGAATGAGAGGGAACTTCTGTGTATAATTGTCCATAAATTCTAAAGAAATGCTGCTTTTACGTTATTTGTTTCAATTTTTATTTTTTTGTAATTTTTTTCTTTTATTTATTTTTATTAAAACTCAAAAGAATTTGTTGAAAATGTTTGTGCTGTTTGCTTGCGAGAGACCCTGTATGCCTTTACTTCTGTTTAATATTTAGTTACTGCTGACTGCCTTTGGCCACGGGCTTTTAGGATGCACGAATGCTACGTTCTAATGATACAGGTTCATGCTTTACGTTTTATTATTGTATTTATATTTCTATTTATGTTTTTTTTTTGTTTTGTTTCACTTACAACTCCTTTAGCTAACCAAGTTTTAAACTGAAATTTAATATTTTATGGTTTATAGCTTTAAAAAGGTATAAGGATGTAGAAAAAAAAATTCAGGAGACTTTTATTTGTTTGTGCAACTGAACTTAAGGTTTGTTTCATAGATCTGTGTGTGTGTCCGTGAGAAATAATAAAGTATATGCTTTCCTTTAATTTTTAATATTAAAGAAATTGTTTTATGCAAAACCATTTAAAAAATTTAACTTTAAAAGCTTAAAGTGTCTTGTGAAGGTTTGTGATATGGCTACAAAGCACTAGAAGCAAAGCAACCATAATCTATTGTAAACATTATCCCTCTTATCCAAGAAAATTAATGCAGACTTTAAAGTTAACGTTATCGACATTTTTCATATAATTTTTATAAAGTCTACGTCATATTTTTTTGGATAAGAGCATAAAAATTTAGATCACAAGCATATTAAACCTGCTTCTCAACTGCAAAGACCCATTTTCAAATCCCGACAAGGTCCAAAAAAATTTTTTCTTTTAATTCCAATCAAAAATTCTTTTGTGATAATTAATTTTTTTAGTTGTAGTAACCAGAATTCTACAATATAAATCAAAATTTAGGTCCCCTAAAAATATTTCGACGATCACAACTGAATTTTTGACTAGAAACAACCCCAGTTATTTTTTCAGCGTGATAACAAATTCAGGTCTCAAAAACAAAGTTGTTTTCTCAGTGTAGTCTGTCTATAAGCTGCGCACCGAAAAATTTGTGTCTTGAAGCCTTTCCGTTAATTAAGTTTGTTAAGCTTTCCTTTTGAAATTTATATCGGCTCTCCATACTGAGAAAGCAACTTCGGTTGTGAGAACTAAATTTGCTTCCAATCAAACATTCAATTATGAATTTTTTAATCTCCACAATAAAAAATCGATCTTACAGCCTGAAATATTCTTACTATAATTAATAATTGAACTGTAGTATCGAATTATAGTTGCTGCAATTAAAAATTTTAATTTTTGATTGGAAACAAATTTAGTTCTCACAACCGAAGTTGTTTTTTGTGTGCAATGCCGTTCAGTTGAACTGCTTTATCATATTTTTGTTCCAAATGCCTTTCACAGTACCCGCAATTTCAGTCTCATCTTCCCAAAAAAATAAAGCCTGAACAAAATCTTTAACAGCCAACTGCTCGTTGTGGCTACATTTGTTTCTCATAGATTTTATAAGGATTTTGTGAGCCCAAAATTCATCTTTTTTTGGGTATTCACAAAGCCATTCAGATCTAAATAGGCTTTTTTTTTAAAGGCTTAGACTTCATATGCTTTATTGCCCATTGAGCGAATTGCTAGCTGAGATACTTTATTTCATACTTAATTGGACTATGTCTTGCTTCAAACCAAAAAAAAATTCAAAGTGTTTCCAGAAAAATATGTTTTTATTTTAAAATAAAAAAGTGCACTCTTACTGAGACAATCTATTTTCTTGTTTTTATAATTAAAAAAACAAATTTTGTTTGGTTTGGCCAGACCCCAATTAAAATAAAAAAAAAATCCAAAAATGAGTTTAAACATAAAAAATTTTATTTGTAAGAAAAATTTCTTGTAAAACGATGAATCGAAGAAGCGTAACAAGCAACAGCAATGAAAGCATTATTTACAATTTCTTTGTATTTAAAAAATTTACAAGTTGTTGTTGTATCTCTCTTGTGTCAGGCATAATTCTTTTTTTTTCAACAAAAAACAAACACGACAAAACGATTTAATTTGACTAATGCAGGCAGGATCATAGACATTTTGTTATAGATTATGTAAGAGAAATTGTAGGAGTGGGTGTGTGTGTGTGTGTTCATTTTAATTGAGAATTCATAAGTCAAATTGTTCTCTATGTTTATTCATACCAAAACTTAATGTTTTGCTAGTACAAAATAAAACAATAAAATCAGGCCTAGAGCAAAAGAGAGACACAGAGTAAGTTATTACTTAAAAGTGTGTGTGTTCGTCTCCTAATTGAGTTGAAATGATTGTTTTCCTTTTTATTTATTTCTTTATTTTGTTGGTGTTGTTGTTTTCTTGTTTCATTTAAGTTGTTGCTGTTGATTTAAACATTTCAATAAAATTGTAAACTCAGGGTCAGTGATTTCTGTACAAATTGCATGCATTGTGTTTTCAATAATGTATTGATGTTTGGCTGTGTGTGTATAAGTGTGTGTATGGCCTTTGTAAGCATTAATGTATTTTGTGTGAAAACAAATTGCATTTGCTACTCCAGACAGCCATACAAAAAGGCCAGTTCAATTTGTAAATGTGATTTTTACTCTTGTTTGTTTGTGTCAGTTTTCACACTTGGCGTTTGTCATCTGTCAGTTTTTGATTTCTTTATTGACCTGTAGCTGAATGTTTTTTTTGTTGTTGCGCAATTGTTATGTTACTCTGTTGCAAAGCTGTATGAGAAAGAAGTTGAAGTGCTTGAAAATTATTTTTTTTTTAATTTCTTGGAGAGATTTAATTTTGTCATAAGAGGTCTAGTGACTCAGTCACGCTCTAAATTCTAATAACTTATTTAGGCTTAGGGAATCTAAAATTAATTGTTTTTTATTCAAATAAAATTGGTGCAGTAAGTAGGGCTTTATAAGAAAGAAGAGAAGAGAAAAGCACGGTTTTTCCTTATTTCTATAACACAATTTTATATTTGTAACCCACTTTTAGTAATTACTCATGTTATTTAAATAAAAAAAATTTTTTTTGGCGATTTGCTAGTTTTTTTATCTTAAACTGCTCAAAAGACATGACCAAGTTAAACAAAAATTCCAAATCAAATTTCAAATGCGCCCTCTCATCGACTTTTACTGCCCAAAAAAACAATACACTGAGAGTATTTTGCTGCATTTTTCTATAGTCAAAAGAAAAATTCATTAATTTTCAAACAAAGACACATTTCATTAGATAAATAAAATATTTTATTGAATCAATGAATAAAAAGCCAAGGTTCTTCAAGCAAACTACAACTCAGTTTTGTCCTCAAACAAAATATTTTTTTTTTTTGTGGGAAATTTTTTAACAGAAAATTTATTTAAAATTTTTTCTTCAATTCTGTTTAAGCAGCACAAAAGATTTGAAAGAACATAAATGTTTCAGTTGCTTAACACAAGAGTATCTAATTAAATGAGGATTAATGTTGAACAAGAAATGAAGTTTTTTGGAATAAAAAACGAATTGCGTATGTTTAATTTTATGTGATTTTTGTTGTGTGTTTATTTGGTTTTTGTTTACAAAAACAAACATAAAAAGCGAAAGTAAACCAACCAAAAAAATAATTTTGTCTCTAAGGATATCAATGGCATAAAGAATGTTTTGATGTTGCTTATGAACTCAGCAAAAAATTCCATTTTTATGTGTACAATCATCAAAAAAAAAAAACAAAAATGAACATGAAACGTAAAAATTACAAACGTTGAAAATATAAAATCTATTAATATTCCCAGCAAACCCAAAGTCAAACAATTGCCAGAAAAAAATCAGTCACAGTTTGAAATGTTTTGTTTTGTCGACCAGGACTAGCTATAAATCTTTGAAAACAAAGCATATTTTATTGCAAATCCTCTATTTATTAATTCTTATTTAGTATAAAAAATAAAGCCAACATTTTTTAAGTAAAATTATTATTCGCAGTAAAATTTTTAAAATTACTAAGTGATATTTTGCTGGCAACTTATCAGCCTATTTTATTGATTTTTCGTGCAGACTTTACAAAAGTAATTCACAACCTATTTTTTTTATCATTTCTTCTTAGCTAAAGGCTTCACTGAAAAAAAAAATGTGGCTTAAATCCAATGAAATGATTTCATTAAAATTACTCCAATGGAATATTTCAGAAGTTAATTGAATTAACGAAACTATTTCATTAAATTTATTTAAGTGTCAGTAAAAAATCACTTAAGAATTTAAAAAAAATTTTACTACGAATAACAATTAATTTAATAACCATATTTCGTTAAATTAATTGAATTATTTTCTTTAACCAATAAAAATATTTCATTAAATTAATTATATAATTTTATAATTAAAATTAATTAATTATTTCGTTGAATTGATGAAATTATTATATTTCATTAAATTAATAAAATTATTTCATTAAATTGGTGAAATTATTGCATTAAATTGATGAAATTGTTACATTAAATTAGTAAAACTATTGCATTAAATTACTGAAATTACTTTATAAAATTGAGGAAATTATTTCATTAAATGTATAAAATTATTGAATTAAAATAATGAAATTTTTTCATTAAATTAATAAAAATTTTTTATTAAATTAAATTATTGCATGAAAATTATAAAATTATTTCATTAAATTAATAAAATAATTTCATTAAATTAATAAAATTATTTAATTAAATTATTGCATTAAAATTATAAAATTTTTTCGTTAAATTAATAAAATTATTTCATTAAATTGATGAAATTGTTTCATTAAATTAATAAAACTATTGCATTAAATTACTGAAATTACTTTATAAAATTGAGGAAATTATTTCATTAAATGTATAAAATTATTGAATTAAAATAATGAAATTTTTTTATTAAATTAATGAAATTCTTTAATTAAATTATTGCATTAAAATTATAAAATTATTTCATTAAATTAATAAAATAATTTCATTAAATTGATGAAATTATTTAATTAAATTAATAAAACTATTGCATTCCATTAATACAATTATTTCATTAAATTAATGAAATTTTTTCGTTAAATTAATTATTTAATTAAATTAAGAAAATTATTTCATTAAATTAATAAAATTATTTCATTAAATTGATGAAATTAATTAATTTAATTAAGAAAATTATTCCTTTAAATTGATATTATTACATTAAATTTATGAAATTGTTTCATTAAATTAATAAAATTATTTCATTAAATGTATAAAATTATTGAATTAAAATAATGAAATTTTTTTCATTAAATTGATGAAATTATTTAATTAAATTAATAAAACAGTTGCATTCCATTAATACAATTATTTCATTAAATTAATGAAACTATTTCGTTAAATTAATAAAATTATTTCATTAAATTGATGAAATTACTTAATTTAATTAAGAAAATTATTTCATTAAATTTATGATATTATTTTATTATATTAAAAAAATTATTTCATTAAATTACTGAAATCATTTTATTAAATTGATGAAATTATTTCATTAAATTAATAAAATTCTTTCATTAAATTGATTAAATTATTGCATTAAATTAATTAAATTATTGCATTCCATTAATAAAATTATTTAATTAAATTGATGAAATTGTTTCATTAAATTAATAAAATTATGGCATTAAATTAATGAAATTATTTTATTAAATGGATAAAACTATTTCATTAAATTATAAAATTATTGGAATAATATAATAATAATATAATGATATTTGTTCCTTAAATTAATGAAATTCTTTTATTAAATAGATAAATATTTCATTGAAGTAATGATTAGTCTAAGAAAAACCTGTCATGTGTAGCCAAATAATAAATTTTTCATTGGATTAATGACAAAATTCAGAGAATATATATTAACAAACATTTCTCTGTGTTTTAGTATAACTGTATCAAAAACCTCTAACGAGTAGCTGCATAATTAGTGATTAAATATTTCTGTAGGAATTGTGTGACTAATAAGTGGCATAAGACTATTGTAGTGATTTCTCGGCCGCAGCTTCTGAGTTCTTTTGATATATTGCTCTACCAATTTAGGTAAATAAACTCTTAGTCAGGAATAAGGCAGAATGAGATCAATGAGTCTAAGTATTCATTCCGTTCCCCTATTAGGGAGTAAAATTTTTAATTATTGATTCCGCAATATAGATAAATTTCAAAAATGTAAAAAAAAATTACAAAATCTTACTAAAATAAAATTTTTTCAGCTTATTTTCGTTTTATTTATTGAAAATAATTTCCTTCTTTTTTCAAATTTATTTTTATGTTAAAAAATTGAATTATTTTCTTAACACGTTTATTAGAGCTCCGCCATTTTTTATTTATTTATTTTATTATTCAAAAAATTTGATTTCATACATAATTTTGAATCAAATGTATGTAATCGTATGTTGTATGTTTGTTGGGTTATTTAAAAAGAGCTAAGTAAACGAAATTTTGTACTGATATTCTTACTTAATCGTATATGCTTATGGCAGTAATGAATAACCATGTTCTTTTAAAGGATACAAGCAATCGTTAAAAAGTTTATTAGAAAAACTCACATGTAAGAAAATGTTGAATTTTTTTTTTTTTTTTTTGGTTCTTGTAAACTTCTACAAGATTGTAATAATCCACGTAGCAAAAGAAACCACTAATGAAATGCTTTTTTTTATATTAAATTTCATAAACATTTTCAGTTAAGGTTGTAATAGAAATATTAAAAAAATTAAATTAAAATATTTTATAAAGGGGAAAAATATGTAAGGAAGTCAGTGAAAAGTATCCCGTGAAAAGTGTTAAAGTCAGTAGTGCCTTCGAGAGCAAATTAATGAAATAGGTACCAGTTCTTTTAGAACCAATTCAGCTTTTTGTTCTATGCATATTTGGAGATCAAATAAAGCAGAAAATGGAAAATTTTCTTTAACAATGTAGTGATTTCTAATGAAATTTGTAGATTCTAACATTTTTGGAAGTGTTTTAACATTTTCGAATAATTGCGTAGTTTTTATTTTATGATGCAAAACGGAAACTGCCAAAATCCTTGAGAACAACAGTACTGCGGTATATGGAAATTTTAAAAATTTCTTAAAAATAGTCCGAAGAAAATTCAGAGTATTTGGACGGCAGATTACAAATCTAAATAGTCCCCCCTTTAAAATTATATACATCTCATCCCACAATCTCTATAGGTTCATTGGGAAGTTGCTAAAATTACTTAGAGCAACAGCACTGAAGTATATGGAAATTTCCAAAATTTCTTAAAAATAGTTCAAAGTAACTTCTGTGTATTTGGATGGTAGAATACAAATCTAGACGACCTCCTCTTTGAAATGACATATCATGCAATCTTCTATGGTTCGTCCGGAAGTTACTTTGGATTATTTTGAAATTTTTTTTTTGGAAATTTCCATATCCCCACTGAATTTTTGATTGGAAACAAATTTAGTTCTCACAACCAAAGTTGTTTTCTGTGTGTGTTTAAAATATTCGTCATTCTGACCATAACGAAAAACTTGAAGCGCTCACATGCTTTCTTGATATCACCTTCTATGAATTCGTTTTCTAATAATGAGTTACAACTTTCCAGTGAAATGAGGTTCAATGCTAAAGCTGTTAGTCGTCAGTCTTATTTAAAGTATCGGTACTCAGTACGTAAACTTAATATTCATCATAAAATTATTAAGCATACGTCTGGTGTACAAGAAGTTTGTGTTATAAAATTTAACTGTTCGTTTAGTTTTGTTTACAAAATTTTGAAATAAATTGCAACTAAAGTCATGCGATTACTTTCAAGTAAAGGATTTAAATTATTTGCTACTGCAGTTGGATTAAAATTTTGCAATAACGATTGCAGTCTAAAGCGTGCACCTTTATTTATCAGCAAACAAATACCCTTTTTTATTTTCTTAGTTTCTTCTCAAATTTAAATTTTCTTTAAGTCTTGCTTTTAAAAAATGCCAAGACGAAGGCAAGAGAGAAGAAAAAACAATAAAAATAAACACAAAAGCAAGCATTTGCTTACTTATGCGTACAACACAAGATGATGTTCATGAAGAAATTCCATTAGACTAAATTAAATGGAAATATAATTTGTATTGTTTTTAAAACTTTTCCAACTTAGAAGGGTAAACACAATTCAACTCAATTTGTGTCTGTTGCGACAGCAACTTTACAACATAAATGTAGTGCACTTTGTTGTTGGTAAAGTAGAAAATAAAGCAAGAACAAAAAAAAACAAACATGCTACAACCAACCAACCAACCAACTAACATACTAATACAGCAGCTACTCCATTTTAAAACTAAATAAAGCAAAAGAAAGAGAGAGAGAAAAATATACACAAACAGGCTTCAAGTTGCAACAGATCTTGAGAATTTTTATTTTTTGTAATAAAAATCAAGACTGTAACAAATACAGACAAAACAAACTTCTTTAACGTAATAAAATGTGTAAAACAACAAAAATGATTGTGTACTCACAGCTTAGTTACAGCAACAACTACTGTCACATTTACCACGCTATGAAACACATACAAATACAAAACATAAATAAATAAAAAACATAAAAGCACTTGAAAAAGACTGCAGCATCATGACACAAAGCATATGGACACAGTGTATCCAAGTTGCTGTTGTTACATGCCTAAAAACATGTGCACACACATACGACTACAAGCAATTCTAAGTGTTTTTAAGTTTTATTGCTTTGCTACTTCGCTAGACAGACAGACAGACATTGGCAAACTTATCGCTGCCATAATGAAATTAAACTTAACATTTTTATTTTTATTTTAAAATGCCACTTCTACAACTATCTACTGCTACTGGTCACATGCTTGATTCTAAACACACACATACATGTGCTTATGATTTTCTGCTTCTAAATTGCATTTGTATGGCGTACAAAATGTATGTACGACTGGTTGTTGGTACTCAGTTACAACATTTAAACTAAACAGCAATTGAAGAGTTTTATAAACTAAAACAAAAAAAGTTTGTCTGGACATTGTCAAGCGTTATTTACTTGTATTAATATTTTTTTTTTTTTTTTTTTTTTTTTTTGAAGAAGAACTTCAAATAATATAATTTTTTTTTTTAATTAAGATGCCTTTTGATGTGTCTTTTTGTTAATATGAAAATTGCTTTAGAAAAGGAAACTTAAAAGTCTAATTAAAGGCCGTGCAGGCATCAAGCAAACCTAGTGAATGGAAAATTATCAAGTCAAGGTTAATAAGGATTAGAGTCAAAGTATTGGAAAAACATTGAAAATTAATTAGAAATTTTCTTGAAATTATTAATAATTTTAACAAATAAAACAAAACGTCTTAAATAAAAAAAATTTTTAATTTTAAAATATCATAAATTAAGGTTTAACAAAGTTTTTGTTAATTTTTTTTTGTTTGTTTGTTAATAAACTGATTCTCATCAGGACACTTAATTAATTTTTTTTCTAAAAACAGTTTTATGCCTTTTACTCTAATCTAAAACAAAGTGTATTTTTATTTTGTTGTTGTTACATTTAAATAAGCAATTTTTTTAATCCTGCTGTCCAGTGACAGTGATTATTGCTTATAACTTTTCCTCAAAACAATTTTAAAAGAAACAAGAAAACAAAACAACATAAACTGTTATTAGAAATGACAATAACAAAAGCATTTCATCTAGTGTCGTTGGGTCAGCCACAGAAATTCCTTTGCGTGCCCAGACATTTTTTTTTAAAAACAATTTTAATTTACATACAAAAAGTACCAGAAAATATTTTCTGTTTTGAAATTCTTTTGTTTAAAAAGAAAACATCTTCAATTCCACAAAGTTTAACAATTAAAAGAATAAAGTTCTTTAAAACTAAATTGATACAGTAAGAAAACAAGGAAAGTAAGGAAACACATTCAAATGGAAAATCATTTACAATGACATACCCGCACTTAAGGATGTCTATTGCTAGGCAAACTTAGAAAAGCTTTAGAAATAATAAAATTTTATTATTTCCTTTTCGAATTGCCAATAAAGAGTGTAGAAGTGTGTGTGTTGTCAAATGTGTTAAGAGAGCTGTGAAATGGTTTTTTATCAAACTGATTAAAATAATTTGAAAATCTTTTGATAGCTAAGCCTTGTAATGCTTCAGTTCAGGCCCTTAAGCTAAATGAAACAAATTCTTGGCTAAAAACAAAAAAGTACTTAAAATGGTTTCGCAATAAAAACACAGTTGACTCTCCATAATTTGTTGAAAAAATTTACTTGTCTTTTTTAATTAATTTAAATTTTAGCTAAATTCTCTATGACTTCAAATTTGTTGCCCCTTGTTTGTCTGCTAAAAAAAAAAATAAATTACTTTGATGTTTTTCGTACAATAAATTCGCCAGAGATTAAAAATAATAACAACAACAACAAACACAATAATAATAATAACAAAATAATAATAAATATTAAAAACAAACAAATTTTATATTCTTTGATATTTTTCTTATGCGGCCCATACACACTCAATTTTGATTTTCTTCAAGGACCACACAGGCCAATTTTATTTGCCCAAGATCAAGACCACACACAGCAATTTTAGTTAAGCAATTCTTGATTTTGTAGGAGAGAGAGGAAAGAGGAATGCTCGTACTCGGCAATTTCTTTTTGTTCTCTCTTCGTATCTTTTATAAAGATGTAAAAAAAGAAGATAAAAAACTTGAAGGCTGAGTGAATGACTGAATAAGACAGCTAAAATTGCCCAAAAAAATTTGTGTGTGAACAAAACAACAATTTTAAAACAGAGTTGAGAAAGAATTGCCCAACTAAACTTGCCTTGTCTGGCCCAGGTCTAACTTTTATTTAATTCTCTTTCAAAATTGCAACTTTTTTCGGACATTCAGCATTCAGCTACTTGTCTTCTTTTATTTTGCAGATTTAAAAGATACGAATAGAGCACAAAAGAGAATTGTTAAGTACGAGCAAGCTTGTATCTTTTTTCATTCTTCTTTCCTTTCTCTTTCTCTTCTACAAAATCAAGAGTTATGCTAAAGTAAAAATGACGTGTCTTGTTCAGGTCATACACTACACAAACTTGACAAAAGATTTGATACTTTCTTACTAAAATGGCATTGAATTTGAGTGTGTAGGGTCGGCAATAGTCTATTTTTTCTGATAAAGTTTGAAATTTTTTTTTTCTTTTTATTGTCTGTCTAGCTTACAAATGCATAAATATCATCTAGAACATTCTTTTCTACTTTTACAAATAGATACTACAAGCAAACACATATAATTACATACCATAAGACCTTTTTTATACACATGAAAGCAAACAATTTCAAAGTATGAACGCGCACACACACACAAAGAGTGAGAGAGAGAGTAACATAAAAATACTTTTGTGTAAGAAAATTTCTTTGCTTGTTGTTCTTTTCTTGAGTTTCTTTTTCTTAGCATTGATGCTGCCGTTTTTTATTGCGGATGTAATAAGTTTACGGCAAAAATCTTATTTAAATGTTGTCGGCACAAAATTTATACGAAATTGCCTAAAAAAATATTTCTAAAACAAAAAAAAAGTCCAAACAGCATTTGATTTCAAATAAAACAAACACCCTGCCGGCAATTCATTTGAATTTAAAAAAAAACACTTCATAGCAAGAGAGAGAAATATAAGATTAGATGATGAAGATTGTACACTGTTTAAAAAAAAAGATAATACATTTCTCTCTCCCTCTCTCTCTCTCTCTCTCTCTCTTATTGGCAAATATTAACACAACGCATGAAGTCATTTATGCTACAAATGGCAGGAAAATTAAAATTTTATGTGCCATCATTCTTGATGGCAACTACTTTTCAACTGCTCTAAAAGAAAAGTCTATGTCTTCATTTAAGAAGACTTTTTTGACTGCTAAGCACAGAGAATAATGTCGCTTTTAACTGTGTTACCAATCCAGTTGTCGTAATTAAATTTTGTAATTGTATTAACCGAAATTTGATAATACAGCCTTAATATATTTTTGGCTGCTTAAGAGAATTTTTTTTGTTACCACTAAAATACCCGGGGATCTCTAATCAATTTTTTTTTTTTAATCGTTTCTCACAACTGAAGTCGTTTTCTTAGCGGGGGAAAAAAATATGCGTATTTAAGTTTTTTAATTTATTTTTGGGGCACATGTCTAGAAATTGGTTATAAATTTTTTAGCTTTTCAGCTTACTATCGAATTGCTGGCAGGGAAAAATTAAAGCACATTTTATAGTATCTAGAGGAGAGTATATACATACTCATACTCCTATACTCATTTCCATAGTAAAATTTCTATTATTGAATTGGCAAGGATATGCTTTGCTTGATAATTGTTTCCTGTTTTCTTGTCAGTTTGTTGTGGTTAAAGTTAAACGAATTTAAAATAATTCTTTCATATGGGATTTACAAAAACAAATATTTAATAAAATTTTTTTGATATTTTATGTAAAATTTCCAAGTAGTTTTTACCTACGTCATCTAAAGGAAAATCATACTCATGGCGTAATCTTGTATATCTATCATTCTTGTTATATTACATAAATTTGTTAGTTTTTTATTTGCAAATTTTTCCTCAAGAAATTAATAAATTCTAGAAATTTTCTATTAAAAAAAAATTCTTCAGTTTGCTAGCTAGACAGCTGCATACAACTCTTGCTTCTTTGCAAGTTAAAAGAGACCTCAGTGCCTACTGCTTCTGTTCTTCATAAGTACAAGAATGTGTATTGGTTACTGTAGCGATTGAGTGCTTAAGCATATTTTCAATGCCACTAAAAATATGAAAAAGTAGAAAAAAGGAATGAGATGAAGTGCTTATGCGGCAAAAACTGGAATTCAGTTTAATAATAAAAACAAAAACATCTAAAAAGAATGGCAAATGAACTTAAATAGTATTAAGACTTTTTTGTAGCGATTTAAAAGTTAACTTAAGCTACTGTTGCTTAACAAAAGCTTTTAAGATTGACAAAAAAAGAATCTAAAGGAGTTTGATTTCGTTTCAAAAGCAGTGGAAATGTTAGCAAATCAAAATTATGTTAATGATGATCATCATAATGAGGTACTAAATCAGCATTTTTTTTTTAATTATCAGCTCTAAAAATTAAACTGAACTTTCAAAATATTTTCAAAAACTGCAATTACTTAAAAAAAAACACTAAAATTAAAAAAAAAAAATAATAATAAAACACAACAACTAACTTTACTTGTAAAGCATTTCCTTTTTTTGTACCCTTCACTGCAAGTAAGAAGGGTGGATATAAGTTTGTGATTCCGTACATAGGACACCCTTGATATATTCTGGATCCTTATAAAAAGCAGAGACGATTTAGCGATATCTGTGTGTCTGTCTTTCAAGACGTTGAAATCAACTTTCTGTAGTCCCTCGACAATTTACAGAAAAATTTAGCCTACCAAACTGTGAGTCGTTACTGTCTTTCAGTTGCTATTGAAATACAATATTATCAGTTTATAAATAGCGGACTTAAGAGTCAAAAACCGCGACTAGCTCTATTTTTGGCAATTTTTTAAGTGGGTTTTTAGCCTATTTTGTCTACACCATGAAACGAATAAAAAAAATCATGTATAAATCGGTACCAATTTGAAAAAATTAGACGCATTAAACTGCCAACTACTGGCACATTTACTTTACCTTTTAAAAAGGATTAAAGAATTTTGAAAAATTTGTGATTTTGCAGCAAACGTTTACTCGTATTTCCTGAGAAAATTGAAATTTACATAGAGATAGAACTGGAAATATAAACAGACTTTCTAGTATTTCATAGACAAACCTAAAAAGACCTTAAGTAGTTAATTAGTTCCATTGAAATAATTTTTTTGGAAAAATGCGTCTCACAATATTTTTTAAAGTTGTATTGCTGCGTAGTAAATAACAACAATTCCTTATTTTGAAGTTAAATCTAATAAAAAATTTCCAGTAACGCCTTTTTAAATTTCAATTATTTGTGTATTAAAAAAAACCCAAAAAGGCTTAGATCTTACGCCAAATATGAGTACACCAACACATATTAGTTTCTGTTATAGTTGATAACAAGATGTGTTTGTGTGTCTATGTTTATTTCTGCACATTTTAATATAGATTATCTATGACTGTTTGTATGTGAGCTTTTGTGGCTCTTTCACTGGGAGCGTTGAAACTTAAAATTGTTAAGAAATTCACATAAACACATTTAGGGGATTCACAGTCATTAAGTCTTAAAAGTCATACTATTAGAGGATAATTAAAAAAAAATACTAAAATAATAATTTATGAATATTTTTTAATAAGTCATATTTTTTCCTTATGTTTTTTTTAATATATGACTTTATGACTACCGTGTGAATCCTGTAATTATTTTTATTTTCTTTTAATTCGTATGAAATGTAACAACCGTATGAACGCCTGTCAATGTTTACAAAAATATTTTCTTGTATTATTTCCTTTATTCTATTCTATTCTATTTTATTGTATTTGTTTTTTTTTTTTTTTTTTTTTTTTTTAGTTGTTGTTTGCTGTCAAAGCCCTATAGCTTCTTAAGAATATTTGTAGTGCATAAAGTATAAACAGTCACAACAAAAATGTTCATAAAATGTGATATTTGTAAAGGATACTTAGCAAGGATTTAAGGCAGGCACACTTAGAGGGGTATAGAAAATCTATTGGTATTTTTTAAGTCAATATAATAGTGTCAAGCTTGTTGGGTGAAGTCAGAAATCGCTGGGCTGAAGTTTTCCCTTGGGCTTTTCAATTTGCATTTTAGTGAACTGAATACCGAGTTCTTTTGCTTTTAAAAGGGCAGATTTTTTAATCTTAATTTGGTCATTAAAATTAATTTTTTTCAGCTTAATTTGGCAGTTAATATGTGGTTTCAAATATATTTTTTTATTTCACTGTATTTTTTGTTTATCTATATTTTTGCAAAGTTATTTGAAAATGAGTACAGTGCGCTACAAAAATGTAAATTCATTTATCTTTGAAATTTGTGTTTTTTCTATGTTTTTTCCTTAACTGCTTTTAAAGTAAGTTTTAACTCCTGAGTTGTTGCCTCTCAATTCTAAAGCCGTTGTATCTTATGCTTGAGTAATCAAGAGTTTTAACTTAAGGTAATGATGCCCCACACTCGCTATCTCGAAATGTGAAGTGCTAAGCTTTTCTCTGCTTGGGTTGTAGAAAGCCAGCCTAGCAGTAAATTTACACATAAGCAGAGTTGGGGTCTGTTTATTTTTGGCTTGCAGTGTAAAGTCTATAGGCAAACTTTGCTTGTGTTTAGCAAAACACACACATACCAGCTTATTCCAAAAGAAGTTTTCTTTCTTCCTTTTTTTTTTGTATTACAAATCGTCTCGTTACACACAACAACACATTCTCTCACACACCCTTGAACACTCGAATTTTTGAAAGCAACATTTTAAGATGGAAATAAAATTAAGATGAATATGTCGGATTGGGATTATTATTTTCTTATGACAGGAAAGGATAAAGGAAATGTGTTTAAATTTTATTAACTTGAGCGTGGTTTGCCTGAAATGACTGTATAAAAGACAGAGAAAAAAAAACATAATAGACACAAGCACACACGCTCGCTTATGTTAAGCATGTGAGGGTTTTGTCAGTTCAGCTGTTGTTCAGTTGTTTATGTAGTTTTTCTTTCCACATAAAAGGAGTGAGTGGTTGTGAGTGCATTTTACTTTATTTTTATCCTTTCGCCTTTCTTAAAAAAAATTTTTTTTCTTTCTTATAAAATATTGAAGTGTGTGTTGTGTTTAAACGGATAAACAGGAAATTGAAATGTGGTTTTTATATTTCCTTTAAAGACAGTTTGAATTATAATGTTAAACCAGAAGAAGAGAAGAAGTAGATGATAATGATATAAAAAATAGACAAAAAATAATAAAGATATTCAGGCGTAACCATCCACTCAAACACATGAAAAAAAAAATTATAAAATTTATGAGCCCAACAAATATTTGGTCAACACAAAGCAGTTACAAGCTCTGAATAGGCGTACATTCAAATATTTACCAAATATTTAAACATATCACTTGTTTTTTAAAAATAAAAAATGTTGGGATTAATTAAAAAAAAGGATTCCTTTTTTCTTTCTTTACAAAAATGCACATTATTTTGGCACTTTTTGAAAATAAAGGGGAAACTATGTACCCCTTTTTACTACTATTTCTAAATAAGAACCTTTATGTAAATTTAATGCAGCATGTAAGCATTTCATTTTTTAAATTGTAACACCTAATAAAAATTAATTTAAAAAAATTAATTTTTTAGGTGAAAGAAAGTACCAAAAGCTAGATTTATAAATGGTACTTTATGTTTAAAAAGTTTTAGCAGTACATTCTATGTTATGTGTAAGTCTAGCGGTACTAAAAGAAATAAGAATTTGTAAAATAGACATTATGGTACTTTTTATTGAACTTAATGGTACTTTTTAATTTTTTAATAGAAACAACCCTAGAACTACAAGACTGGGCTTAAAGCGTTCAGCTTAAAATAAACAATCATTTAGGGAAAATATGATACTTTTTGATGTTCTATTATTAACGAACCTAGAACTACTAGATTAGGCTTTAATTGATCCTGAGCAAATTAAAAATTATTAAGTAAACAAAATGATACTTTTTATACTTTACCGTCTTTTATGGAGTATAGTTTCTTAATCATACATATGTCATGTCTTGAAAAGCCCCGACTGCTTTAAGGAGAGAAAGTCTAGGTCATTGTAAGGTATTTTTTGTGCCCTAATATTTACGTAGGTAGTTGGTTGGGAAAATATATAGAAAAATAAATCGAAAAAGAAAAAGCAAGTGACTATTAGATCAGTAAACGTAACTTGTGGAATTATGACTGCTGTCAGTGTACTTAAAAAATTGTACAGCTTTAGCACTCTCATCAGATATACACTGTTTTTTTTTTTTTTTTTTTTTTTTTTTTTTTTTTTGGCTAGCCCCAGGTCTGCATTATATTTAAAAAAACTGTAGCGAAGCGGAACAACAAGTTCATACTGATTTTTTAATAGATTTTTCATATTTATTTTTGCTTCGCTCAAATTTCTATGAGATTATTTATTTAGTATTTATGTGTTTACGTTCATTCCTGTTAAATTAATATTTGTTTGGCTTGTTTTGAATGTCAAAAAGTGACAATTTGATGAACATAAAAATTTCTAAAACGGAGTTTTTTTTAATAACAAACATAAAGATCTACTTGAAAAGTAAAGCTTCTAACTGGCACATGTAGCAAAAAATACAGTGGATTTTCTTTTGAATTAAAACAAATTTTACAAAAAGAACCCTTTTAAAAAAATGGAGTTTTCAGTTAGATTGCGGTAACCAGCTAAAAAAAAAGAACTTTGAACAATTTTTCTTAAGGTGTGGTTGTCTAATCATCAGTATTTCAGATTCTACGATTAAGCTTAGGGCCTGTTCAGCTAAATGCTAATGAAAGCTTCGTTCGCATAGTTTTATTGAAAACAAAAATAAATTTTCTTGTATTGTTTTGCTTTTCAATACAGCAGAACGGGCCCCTACTTTTTTTTTCAAATATGAAATTTTTAAAAAGGCTGCTTTATACATCTTATTTTAACTTTGAAGCAACTTATCAGACTTTCTTAGAAATTACTGTAAATTGTACTAGTTTTAATTTTTTTCAAAATTTTTTCTAGTTTGATTTTTAAAAATTTACAAAAATTACAAAACACCCAATACGAACCGATTTTATTACTTGGTCTCGAAACTACATGTAGTAGAAATAAATTAAGCTAAAAACCATAACTTTTCATAGATAAATACGAATTTTATTATTATCAAAGTGAAAGTACTGAATTTTGATAAAGAAATTTTTTTAAAGAAATTTTTGAAAATTCCAACAACAGTCATTTTTTAATTAACAAAGTTAAAAAAACTAATAATAATGATAAAAAAGGTTGACAAAATAAAATCTAAAAGAAAATTCGACTTTTGTGATTTCTGCTATGGGTGATTCTGTTATAAACAACCACACAAAATCTCCCCTCATATTTTCATTTCACAATCCTTGATATTGATGTTCCGTAGTCATGAATTGTTGTTGAAATCGTTCATTATGCTCGTTAACTTACGGCACGGTACCTAGATTTTCTTTTGAAAAAAATTCAACTGCGCTTGTAAGAAATGTTCTGTTCTGTGACCATTTTACATCTAAAATTATTATTTATTATTTGATATTAATTTTTTGACTTTGACCATTTGCTTCCATGGTCTAGGTATGAATTGATTAGTGGCGACACCCATCTGAAATTATTATTTAGAAAATTTAAGTACTTTTTCTTATTTATTTAATAGTTTTTAAGCAGATCACAAATAATTCCAGTTCTATTGCTTCCTTAAAAGTTAGAGAAATTCGTTGAAATGAATTCCCGTAGATTTCTCATCAGGTGATAATGATTTTGTCACTATCATTCTAAGAGCCAATTTTTTGTATATGAGGGCCCTCAAAAAACCTTCACAATTATTTCCACCAGAAGGCTAAAGAAATATTTTTTGTTAAATACAGAAAAACAAAATTTTCCCTGAAAAAAGAATATCTAGAAAATATTATAACTTAAATTTTTTTAAGAACTTTTCCTACAAAACTAAAATGATTTATTAATAATTTTTTTTCTTTCTCTCTTTGCAGGTATGTGACATCCTTTTTTTAAATTTTTTTATTAAAAAAAAACGCAAAGCAAACATACAACAGACGTTGAAAACATGTGCGAGTATGTATTCAAGCATTAATAAATTTTTATTTGATTTATAAAAGACAGAAAATATTTTTAGTGAAAGTCGAGTTAATTTTTAACAAAGTCTGTGTATGCAACTGCCGTAATAAGTTGATGTTAAAACAAACAGCTTGAGATAATTTTTCAATAAATTTTGACTGGTACTTACTCCAAAGAAGTGTTAATAGTTGTCTAGCCATATATTTTTTAGTCTAGTTACCTGGCTCTTGCTGTTCATCTTCTAGTGTCTAGATGTCCAGCTTCTCCTGTCTAGTTATCCAGCTTTTGCTTTCTATATTCTAGTCTTGTTGCTTAGGCCTAGTTGTCCAGCTTCTTCTGTCTAGTAGTCCAGGTTTTGCTGTTCAGCTTTTAGTCTGTAACTTCTGCTGTCTAGTTGTCTATCTTTAGCTGTTCAGATTTTCATCTTCTACTCCAATGATTCAGTTTTTGATGTTCAGCTTCTGTTGTCGAGTTGTCCAGACTTTACCGTTTTGCTGCTCATCTTCTAGTCTAATGTTCTTGATGATTAGTTTTTGCTGTCTAGTTGTCCATCTTCTGCTGTCTAGTTGTCCAGCATTTTGCTGTTCATCTTCTGATGTCTAGTTCTACATCTTTTATTCTTTTCTTGTTCATCTTCTACTGTTAGTTGTCCAGATTTTACGTTCATCTTCTAGTCTAATATTTTTGAAGATTAATTTCTACTATCTAGTTGTCTAATGTTCTTGATGATTAGTTTTTGCTGTCTAGTTGTCCATCTTCTGCTGTCTAGTTGTCCAGCATTTTGCTGTTCATCTTCTGATGTCTAGTTCTACATCTTTTATTCTTTTCTTGTTCATCTTCTACTGTTAGTTGTCCAGATTTTACGTTCATCTTCTAGTCTAATATTTTTGAAGATTAATTTCTACTATCTAGTTGTCCAGCTTTGCTGTTCAGCTATTTAGCTTCTACTCTAATGGCTCAGCTCTTGCTGTATAGCTTCTGCTGCCTAGTTGTCCGCTTTTGCAGTTCATCTTCTGTTGTCTAGATTTTCAGTTCCTGCTGTTTAGTTCTCCATCTTTTAGTCTAGTTATTCAGATATTAGTGTCCAGCTTCTGTTTTTTGACTGCCAGCAGAAATTGCGCTCTGCATTGCTTCATTCTAGGTCTTTTGTAGATTTTTTAGGTGGATGACTTTTGAGCAATAAAAGTCTGTAGAAAATACCTTTTTAGCCCTCACGAAATATTTACTATTTCATTCATAACCAGTCATTTTTTACCCACGAGTCGTAAGTTTGATTCCTGCTCAGATTCTGGAAGCTTTCTGCTGACATACCAAAATACTCAGTTGAGTTTTGTTGTTTAAAAAAAAAAACGAATTTTTTTAATTTTTTTAAATCCTGATTTTGCTGCTCATCTGCCGCTATTTAATTATCCAGCTTTTGCTATCTAGTTGAACCACTTCTAATCTAGTTGCTAAGCTGTTGCTATCAAGCGTCTGTTATGTAGATGTCCAGTTATTGCTGTTTAGTGGTCCAGCATTTGCTCTAATTCTCCGGCTTTTGCTTTCCATCTTTAGTTTTCTTGCTCTGTTTTTGCTTTCATGTTTATGTTATTGAATTATCCAGCTTTTGCTCTTTATCTTCTATTCAAATGGTTCAGTTTTGGAAAATCAGCTTCTGCTATTTAGTTGTCCAGCTTTTGTTGTGCATCTTCAGCTGTCTAGTTAACCAACTTCTCCTGTCTAATTATGCAGTTAGTGGTCCATTTTTGACTTTATATATCTCGCGTGTAAACTGAACATCAATTTTTTAAACTAAAATTTTAAATTTACGTTTTATACGGTCAAATTGCTGTACTCAACTATGAGTGCTTTACTGACCGCTACACTAAATTGCTCAGAGTTAGAAACTTCAGGTCTCCCTAGTCCTTTCCATCAAGGCCTGAGCTTTAATCCTCTTTTCCTACATAAATTTTACATTTTATTTCGATTTAAAAATATCCTGGCATTTTTTTTTTTGCAAAAAAGAAAACTAAAAATCTTCTTGGTAAACGTACTTGTTTTAAGAATAATTGAATTATTGTTAAGTCAACTAAGAACAAACTGTTGTAACTTTCAATTAGATATTTGCCAAGTTTTAATCCTTTTGCTGGGGAATAAAGAAATCAAAAGAAAAATGCTGAAACAGAACTTGTAGAGACGAAGAGAAACTTGCAGGGAAACCCAATAAGAAAACATTTTGTTTTGTATTTTTGGCTTTTTGCCAACTGTAATCAAGAGTAAAAAACATTTCGATGAAAATCTCTATGCATTCGTAAGCAATTAAGGTGTAAATTTTCTATTTATTCAATTAGGTTTTACAGCAAGTTAGTGTTGTTGTTGCTGTTTTTACTGGTGGTATGTCTACTTTCTGCTTTTATTTTTTTCTGTAAAAAAAACAACTGACTGGCTGGTATTTAGTTGTATTACAACTATTGCCACAATGAGTACAAGCACACAAATAAAGCACATCAACTTGTACTACGTGTTTTGTATTTATGTGAGTGTAAGTCTGCCTGGTTTGTATGCGCACATAAATTCAACAGGACTGTTTAACTAGAGGATGTGTGTGTGTGTGTAAGTAACATTTTATTAGCAACAAGTTGTTAAATTGTTGATATCAATACCATCAATCGTTGGGCTTTAAATGGAGTCTCATCAACTGCCAGCTATAGCAAAACGAATGTTTCGCATGACAAAGCAATCACAAGATATTGTTGTTGTTTATTTAATTTATATGTCCGTCCTTGTGTTTGGTGGTCCATCCTTTTAGTTGTCCTTGTTGTATATTATTTATGTTTTGGGTCAGAAAGTGTATGTGTGTGTTTGTTATTCTTTTTTTTGCCTGAGCAAGGTTGATCTAATTATGTTTTCATTAAATTTGTCGGTCTTATGACAATGAACCCAAAACGTGTATAAAAATTCCAGCACTCGTATGCAACAGCTATAACTTCATTTAAGTGAAGACAAACAAATTTATCACAAAAATAAATATTTATATTTCATTTAAAACGTTTTATTTTGCCTTTTTTTACCCCCAATTACACTTCATTAAGATGTGGAGCCAAAATAATTTTTTATAGACGAACTTATTCAAATGTGTGCTTTGGTAGGTTTAAAATTAAATTTTAGTTTACCCTACACTAGGTCTTATCTCTCTCACAATATAAATAAATTCATTCATTTTTATTTGTTGGTATGTTCGCTATAAAAATTATTTTTTCAACTAGATTTGTCTAAGATTTAATAGCTACAATCTCTATACTCCAAGGAAGGTCACCCTATACTTTTGAACTAGCCACGCCCATTTTAACGCCCATTTTTCAATGATTTTCATTCAACACTTTTTATAAAAATTTATGCTCGTACTTAACTTAAGCCTGAAATTATGCTTTGAAATATTTTATTTGTCACTTAGGAGGCACCTCTGCTAATAATGCTAGCAAAAGCATAAGACACTTTATAAAGTAGTGAATGACTATTTATTTGGATAGTTTTTTTAATGTTTAAAATTCTATTTGTGAAGGAATTTCTCTAAAAATTAGTGCACTAACTGGATAACGACTCACCTAGTAAAGGACCTAAACGGGCGTGAACAAAAAAAAACCTGTGGTTAAAAATAGTTTTAAACAAAATTATTTTTAAATTTTAATTCAAAAAAAAAATATCTGCTTCAGTGGATGAATTTATTTAATGACTGATCCAGCTAGAAATAAACTTAATGTCATTCTGGAATGGTTTCCAAAGCTACTGCAGCAGGGTTTATAGTTCCTAGCCAAGAGCAGAATAGAAGGGCATCCCTGCAGAGAACTTCACCGACAGAACATTTTTCTTTTTCTTTTAATATTTTTACTTAAACATTTATTCAAGACAAACACAAACATGAATATGTGTGTGCATGTGTGTGTGTGTGTGTGTGTGCATCATTGTGAATGTACACGAAATTGTACTGTCTTTGAATGTGAATTCAAACTTGTTGAACAGTAATCTGAATGGATGAGAGATTTAACATGAACAACGAACGAAACGAGACGTTACTCTCCTTTTATCATATCTTCATATCTTCTTTCAGTTTTCAGTCTTCTTCTTTAATGCTTTAACAAACTGCAAAAAGCATTAAAAACAAAGAAAAAACCAGAAATATTATGAAACGAAGAAAGAACGAGTGCAGTAGGTGTCTTGTGTTTGTAAGCGAATAATGTGCCATGAAATATGAACATTTATGCCTCTTGGCAAATTAACATAAAATTTTTTTTTGTCTTGCTATACAGCAGAGCGGCAGGATGACAAAAAGTGTTAAGTGATAATGATGAGGCTAATGATGGTAATAATGATGCTGCTGATAGCAGCAGTAGATTTGGTTAATTGTTGTCTTTATACTAAAAATGTCCCTAATTAACATTTTTAAGTGCTTTGCATAATGTAAAACAGGAACTGACACACACACAACTACAATTTAATACAAGCAGAACGTTAAGCAGATTGAATTTTTTAAAGTAAATTAACAAAATACGAATACTCGCACATTCATGGCTGTAAACAGTTTCATAAACTAATTAAAATTCATTATTATTATTATTTAATATACCAGAGCTCGCTAATTTACTAACAGAAAAAAAAAATGGCAGGAGAAAATAAAAAACAATTAAAGCACAACTTTTTTATGACGCTTAATGAGTTTTCTATTTCGTGTATTCACGAATACTTGTGAACACACATGCACCCATTTTAAGTACTTTAATTTGTATGCAACTAGATAATAGACGACAAATGTAAGACGCTAATTGTTAGAGATTACAATAGGCTTTTGCTATTAAAATTAAATCTTTTTCTACAAAAAGTGTTACCACAGGGTAACCAGAGACACGAGTAAGAGGCAAAAGATAGTGTGTGTTCTTTTTTATGTTTCTGCTTATTCTTCTCCTTCACCTTCTTCTTCTCTTTCTCGCTTTACTTATCTTTTTCCTTTTCCTTCTTCTTCTCCCTCTCTTTCTTCTTCAGCAAAACGGAGTCTTACGACTCTAATTGCAGGCCATTTAGGCCGCCACGTAAACCATATTATTCTTCTGCTTTCTTTTTCTCATTTTTTTGCTTCTGTTCCTTCTTTTCTTTTTCTTACTACTTTTTTCCTTCCCGCTTTTTTTCTTCTTCTTTACCTTCTCCCTCTTTTTCTCCTATTCTTCTACTTCTTCTTATCTTTCTTAGTTTTCATCTCCCTCTTCTTTCAATTTCACTTTTCCTTTTCATTTTTTCTTCTTCTTCTCTTTATCCTCTCCTTTACCTTCCTGTTTTTCTTCTTCTCCTTCTTTTTTCTCATTTTCTTTTTTACTTCTCCCTCTTTTTCTAATTTTTCTTCTTCTAATTCTCAATTTTCTTCTATTTTTTTTTATTCACTTCTCCTTCTTTTCTTCTTCTCCTTTCATTTTCCTTTCTTTTAAGCAATTCAACTAAGACTACATGCTTACATTTGATTTTCAATGCCTTTTTAAATGTAAGTTCCAAAATATATTGAGAACTTTTAATAGCTTTTACAAAAGCCTTCGTAACAATACTTCTCTAGCTCACATTTGGTAGGGTATTTTTTGTAGTCCAGTGTAATGAAATGAAAGAATAAATTTAAAAAAAAAAAAAAAAGTTTAAGTGGTTTTATCAACACTTTGCGGAACACAACCACTAATTAGGAAATGACGCATTATGGCTTAGAAGTTGTTTTATATTCGCAAAAATTTCCGCTTGAACAAAAAAAAAGAACGTTTTCCGTTGTCCAGCCTCCAAATTAATGCAAAAAAAAAATTAAATGAAATGAAGCAAAGACTTGGAAGTAAAATAAAACAAAAAGAATAAAAAGAGGCTGTAAAAAAGTTAAAGAGTGAAGCAAATCATTTATGGGTTATGGCCATCAACTTTTTTCCTTTTACGGCCATTATTACAAGTTACCAATAGTTAAAGGTAAGATTTTATAAGTCAAAAATTAAGCTTTTGGTGGGATATTAAATTAAAAATATTGGATAGTGTTTCCTAAACTATCCACCCAAATTTGGCAGAAACTTTAACTATCGAAAACTGTAATAACGGGCCTTAATATTATAAAAATCAAATAAATTTGAAGAAACTTTGTCAGAAAAAGAAGAAATTTTAAATCTAAACAAAAAGGATATAATTTTTTAAAAGCTTAAATTTTTAGTGAACTGATTAGATGGTCCTCATGTTCGTAATTGCGTTATAATAACAGACTTCTTGTAGCCAGAAATTGAGGATATAGACTTGGATGATATGTGCTTCCAACAAAATGGTGCCACTTGCCACACAGCCAAAGCTCTTTTGCACCAGAAATTAAATGGCTGTGTTATCTCATGTCGTGACGCTTTTAATTAACCGCCATAATCATGTGATTTGACACCGTTGGACTTCTTTCTTAAGAGATATTTAAAAGGAAAAGAGTAGGTCCATAAGCCCAGAATAATTTAAGATGAGATAATTCGGCACATTAACGATTTTGAGTTTTAATTATATCTGAGAGTCAGTGAAAAAAGGGATTGAAATGAAGAACATTTGGCCGATATTTTGTTTCACACATAATTTCATAGATTTTTCTATCATAATAAAAAATATTAAGATAATTCTCTGAAAACTTTTTGTTTTTGCTTTTTACAATTCTCTCACCACCACCCTGTATACTCATTTAATGATTATTTTTAGCTGAATCACCTCACTATTTTAACGATTTTTTAACGATATTCTAGCTAATAGTTAGTAAAGTCCGACTCTAAGTGATTTTTTCAATAACTCAACTACCTTAATGCTTGCTGGGTTCAGTCGTATAAACATGTGTGTGTAATGCATGTGTTGTTGGGAATTTTGTGTGTAAATGGCATATGATTTGTGATACTGCAACATACAACGTATGTAAACATTTTGTTGTTGTTGTTGTTGCTGTAGGCATGTGGAAGACACAGCAACCAACCTTTATTGAACATCTTCTCTATATGCACAAAGAAATTATTTTTTTTTTAATATAAAATTTCATTTAAGGCTACTCTAGCAAGTATTTGTTTATTATTTGCCTCTTGTAGTTCAAATAATTTGCATAGAAACCACATACCACTATGAAAACGTTTGCTTCTTTTCTTTATTTGTGTATAATTTCTATGACTTTTGGGGACTGGGAAAATTTTTAAAAGGAATTGTTTATTCGAAGAGAAGGTAGTTTAAAGAAAAACAATATTAACAGAAATAATTATTATATTCAAGAAAAATAACAAGAAAACACATTCTCGGTCTCCTTTCGTCTTTTCCTACTGCAGCTGATAGCTGTTTCTGAAACATTGTTTGGTTAGCATTTAGTTGGTTGGTTTAAAGTCAAAAAGCTGTAACGCCTTTCTAATGTCATTTAATTCAATTAATCATCACAAATTGGCAAATGTTGCTGCAAAGACAATTTCATATGTTTCCTTTAACTGGCTACTAGTTTTTAAAGCAAATTCCTAATGGTACAAGCTTTTACATGCTTTAGCTTTAATATTTTGTTATTAGAAAAGGAACAAAAAAATTAAGGAATTAAATAATTTAGAAAACAAGTCTTGATTAGGTTTGCTTATTATTGAAAATACAAGGAAAATGTGGGTCTAAAGATTAAATATTAAATAAAAATTATTGATGGTCTTTCTTAATAAATAAAAAATTTACCCGAAGATGAAAATAAAATAATAGAAATCTAACAGACCAGCCTAAATAAGAGGGACAAGCATAGCGTTTTCCAACGCCCAAAGGGGTTACTCTCTATTGCGACGCGGAAAAAACGGTACGAAACAGAATCTTTAATGTGTTTGATAGTTTACTTTTTGCATTTTTCTGGGAGTAACCCCTAGTACTCCCCCTGTATTTTAACGTCGTATTATACACACAAATATATTGCAATAAGCAAAGAGACAACGGAAAATATTTAGGGTTCGCACCGCAATACAGAGTAGCCCCCCCAGCATTTAATTTAAAGCTTCATATCAAAATACTAGTGCTGGCGGTGCATATTGTCTACAGTAGTGTTAATCGTATTGCCCACTAAAGGCAAACAAAAATATAGTTAAAAGCGCTAGACTCAAAAAAAAACTAGCTAAAATGTCAACACTGGTCAACAATAGCAAAAAAAAAATGTTTTGCAGCCAACTTCACTACAAAACGAGCAGTAAAAATTGGTTTTTTCAATTAAGTGGGTGCTAGACGATCAAATAATCAACGTCAAATTATACATTTGTGTTGGTGAAAAATTTAAATTGGCCGATACACACATCAAATTGATTGATATCAATCCCATTTTTATGTAATTTTTTTTTTTTTTTTTTTTCTATTTTAAAAATTGCCGTGATGTGTACTGAACTTTACCAAAAAAAAAAAATTGATATAAAAATAAATTTTTTAAAAATAAGACCTCAAGCTTAACAAAATAGCCATTTTAATTAAAAAGAAAAAGGTCAAATAAAACTACCTAAAAAAAAATATTAAAGAAGTGATGCCAGACCAGCACATTTTGCAGTGGTGCCAGATCAGGAAAACTAGTTTTGATTTTCGTGACAGCTATTTTTAAAAAAACACGCACACACACTCATGATTAACGTTGAAATTCGATCGTCTAGCACCCACTTTACTTAAAGCTGCTAACGAGTTATTTCGGTATAATCCAGAAATTTTTTAAAGGCATGAGAATTTTTGTGAGATAAAAAATGCTAGCCGCGCCAGTCACTCCTAAGACTGTAAAAGTTTCTAAGGAGTCAAGCTCTGCATGGTGACGCCAAATATAGAAAAGAGCTAATAAATATAGAACTTTTAAACAGCTGAATAGATTTAGATGAAGTAAAGGCCTAAAAAACCTTGTACCGGCAGAGGTGTTTTGAGAAACAAATTTAAGAACTTCCATAAAACATTTGAGAAGCTCTGCCTCCTAAAATGAAATAGCCAATATTTGCTTATAACTTTGACCAACAATAAAATGTTTTCAAAAGAATTAAAAAAAAAGAAACCATTTAAAAAGAAAAGATAATCAACAAAGAAGAAAAATAAGTTTTTATAGGAATTAGTATAATATAATTACAGCTGATACTTTGTGTAAACAACAGCAACAAACATTGTTTGGTTTTGTCGTTTAGATATTTATGGCTCCTTTTTTTTCTTTTTGCCAGGATTTCTAAAGAACATTTTTTTATAATAGAAGATTGTTCAACTAAGTTGTAGTTAAATTAAAAAAATATATATATAAAAAGAAACCTTGATTGTGTAGCATTAGCTAATAAATAAAAAAAAATAAAAATATTTTATTGTCACTTAAAGCAAGCACATTTTCATGTTAAACAGAAAACAAATGGAGTTCCTTAAACAAATTATTAAATGCAAGAGATATTAGTTTAAATTTACTTTTTTTCATTAATAAAAATATTTATTTTTAATAATTTATGGTGGATAAATACAGAACAGAAGCAGGCTAATTTTTTAGTTATATATTTGACAAAATTCACGCTTATTTTCCATGCCTTTTTTAATTTATATTAAATTCCTTTTTTTTTAAATACTCTGAAGTACAAGATTACAAAAATAGATGACCTCTCCTTTCCAACGGTGGACAATACACCCGTGAATGCCTCGTCCGGAAATGCTATATTTTCTTTTAAATCAAAAATTCAGTCAAATTTTGTACTCATGACAATAAAAAATTGGTTTTACAGCTTTTTACTACAACTAAATTTTGGAATGTAGTGTCGAATTCTGATTGTTACAACTAAAAAATTTAATTATCACCACCGTATTTTTGATTGGAAATAAATTTAGTTCTCACAACCAAATTTGTTTTTTGTATGCGGCAGCTGCAACAACTCAAGTTTTAAAATAAACAAGAAATTAAATTTTTTTTTAATATTAAAAAAAAGCTAAGGCTGCTTTAAAAAGGATTACAAATAAGAATATGTGCCTCCACACACAAACACAAGTGTTTGTTTAACCGGGTGTTTAACGAACAGATGCGGGTCATAAACAATTTAATAAATTTCAATAAATCACGTTTTTCTAAAATTTGTTTAGTAACAAAAAAAAAAAAAAAAGTAAAATAAAAATAAAAAAACCACACACAGCTAACTACCCCAATGCAGAGTTGAAAATTTGCTTAGTTATTGTTTGAAAATATAGTTTCAAATTGAAATGAAATTTATTTTAGCGGTAGATTGATTTGCTGTTTAAAGACATTCAGTGTCACTCTAGAACTCAACAGATAAATGATACCACCCAGATGTACGTACTTTAACACACTCAATTTCAATAAATTTCGTTTATAAAATAGAAAAATCCAGCCCAGCAAAACTTAAAGCAATCACAAGGAATTTTTATTGCATTGGTTTACGTGTCAGCTTAACAGTCTTCCATTAGAATCATAAAATTCCATTTTAAACAAAATTTTAATTCATGATTGATTAGATAAGAATTCAAAGTGTTTTTCTACAAAATAGCCGAAAACAGCTAGTTAAATCGCCCTATCATTCTGGTGCTAAGTTTGAGGTTTTGATCTAAATTTTTTCACTACTTGAAAAGCTAAATTGATTCTCTCTGTCTTTTCCAAAAATAATTCTTAGTAATTTCGTATAGAACGTTGGTATCGTAAAACCTCAGTACCTAATATTCATAAATAAGCGGTTATTTTTGAAAGTGGTATAAGTCCATTTAATAAAATAATGAGTAATTTTAATAAGATGGGAGTCTATAGCTGACCTTTAACTATTTTTTTTAAAGTGGACTTATGACACTTTGGAAAATAACAGCTAATATTTATCAGGTCATACTGCCTTAGCTGGTTCTTTTGGTTCTTTCCTATAAAAAAGTTGCATTTATCATTGATCAACTACTAGGGCTAGTCTTCTGGTAGAAAGTTTCTAAGCCAGTAAAGATCCTTTACTGTCGCCAATTGGAATAAAACTAGCAAAAATAAGCCCAAAAGCAACTTTTTAATTTTTAAAATTTTTTTTTATTTTGTGCTTAATTTTTTTTTTTAATTTTCAATTTTTAAAATTTTTAGATGTTAACGACTTTGTTTAAGACATTGTCGTTCATATTGTCTTACAAGTTTCCTACTTTGAAAAATTAATTAGCAACTTATATCGCTTTGTCAAATTTCCAATTTTATATCTGTTAAGGGTCATCCTTTTCCAGTTACCTACAAATCATGATCTGCTGGGAGGCTACACATTCCGTCTATGCTTACATGTCCTTGTGTATTAACAATTTATATAGTGAGTGCATGTGATATTTACTTATTTGTACTCGTACATGTGTAGTGATAGACAGTAAAAATCTGTTTGCTTAAAACAATTTCTATTTATGCCATAAATTACGAATGTTATCTGGATTTATCGATGGAAAATCATTCACTTGATTGAGTTTCAATTTTATTCAATACTTTATTTTCTTTTAATATTTTGTAGTTGTTAAAGTGGGTGTGTGAACATATCGTCCGCTTAAATTTCTTTATTTTTAAATTAAGTTTTAAATTAAATTTAGCTGTTTTTTCATTTATATTTCTGCTTGCCAAAATTAATTTATTCCTACATGCCTTTTTATTTCATGCAACGATATTTATATTTATTATTATTTTTTTTTTCTTGCTTACTAATCTCGCCTTAAAAATAGCCAACAATAATAAACAAATCGAAAATGCCTGCACAGTTACATGCATTTGATGGTCTATTTGTCTCTACTCTAACAAAGAATACAATCACGATCTAGTCATATCTATCTTATCAGTCTATATACATCTAAACATAGATAAATTGTGCAGTTACAGTGACACATGGACTTGATATTTTTGTGCAATTGAAATGATACACAGTATGTGAAGGAAGTTTTTACACAAATGTAAAAAAAATATTATTTACTGAGTTTTTAAGCTTTTTATGGCAGAATTTGTTAATTTATTTTTTCTTTAAGTCCATAAAAAATTATTTTTAGCTTGCAATAAGAAAAAAGTCGAACTTTAATAGAAAATATGGCAACTTTAAATATTTGAAACTGTTTTATTAAAGGTAGAAGCCACTAAAATCTTGCCATTAGCTTATCATACACTTTTTGGTCAAAATCATTTAACTGGCCAATAACATCCTTCCGTTAGTTATTTCTTAGTTGTAATAAAAGCAGTTAATAAGGTTTTTTCCCCAGAAACAGAAATCAATAAAACCTATTACAAAAATAAAAAAAAATTTCTTTTTTTATTAACAAAAAATAAATTAAATAAAAATCTCTACACAAACTGTGTTTTGTTAACCAACTCAGTCTAGTTTTCAGCAAATAAAATTTATATTGTGATGAAAATGACGTTGCTATTTTAGTGTTGACATTTTAGAGAAATCACAACTCAATACAAATGCAATAATTTACACTGATTGTAACTCTGAAAATGGCAGCAATTTGTATCACACAAAACTTACCCACAAATTCTTTTTATCGTAACACCCACAGCCACTCTTACAAAATGTTAATATAAAAATAATAAATATTTTATTGTATTAAAGCCAATTGTGTCTACATTTTATTGACGGTTTACAATGAATGCTTTGCTACAACTACAAAGCTACTCTCACTGACAAATTGTATTTGAAAAGAAAAATTTTTTTAAGTAGAAAAACTATTTTAGACTTTAAAACAATAAGAAAACTATAAGCGGCACATAAAGAACTGCTGCTTAAGAAAACAAAAGCTGGCCCTGTAGATTAGTTGATAGTATCTTAACTCATCAATGGGAAAGTTTTAAGTTCGAGCTGGCCTACCCCTGTAGGGTCTAATTAAAAAAATAAAAAATGCTAACGGTTTTCTTAAAAGAAATTATGAAAAGTTTTGGTTTTGTTTCTATAAAATTCTACTTTCTATAACATTTTCTTGATTTCACAGGACTTAAAATTTTTACTGTTCTTGAATTTATGAAAATTCGTTGTGATTTTGATCCGAAATACTGAATAGCATTTTTAGATTTTTAAAGCTAAATGAAGCTACTTTAAAAAAAAAAAAAAGAAACAAAAATTCTCTGGGGCTGACCGTAGAATCACCGAAAAGTTTTCAAAAAATCATCAGCTAATAGATTTAGCACTTTTTGCTTTGTTGCAAGACTTTGGCCATCTTACTGTTCTTGGAAATTTTGTACGTTGGATTTTCATTGACTGAATTATTCAAAGACAACTTGAAAGTTAAATGACCTGTTCGACCGACCGCCTTCCAATTTGTGATGAAGCAAATTCAAGTGCTTGCTATAAAATTCCATGAAACTAAAAGAGTTTTTTCAGTTTTAAAATGTGGGCGTAAAATGGGCGTGTTAAATTTTTATTTTCCTAAAATTTTTCTTTTCCAACCATTCTCACGTGATGCAACTACAAACGAGACCCATTTGATTTTTCAATTAAAAATAATTAAATAAATAAAATTGAGTTTTGCTTTTGAAAAGTACATTTTTGAAAATTCAACAAAAAATGTCCTTTCAGTTCCAACACATACACACATACCTAAATAATTTACTACTACTACAGACACACACACAGACATACCTAATTATAAAAAACACTTTGCACATTTTTGGGAGGGTTATTTATTTAATTTAGTTCTTTAACAAACATTTTATTTAAGTTCTTTTTGTTTTGCTCTCATTTATTTATTCATGTTGATAAGATGCTTTATGAATGTGATAAATAATTTCACATTTTTGTCGTTTTTGTTCTGCAAGTGTGTACAACAATAAGTATGGTGTGGTGTTGTTGTTGCTTTTGTTTTTCTTTCTTGCAACTTTATTAGTTGTTTTTCATTAGAAAACTTAAAATTTTCTACTTGTGGAAATTTTCATAAAAACTAAATTTTTCTAAGAGAGCAAATGTGTCTGCAGGCACAAAGCATACACATTTTGCCCATAATTCATTTTACAAAAGACCGTCACAACTCAACAATATTTATATTTTTGTAGTACAAAAACTTGGGAAGCACAATCAAAGAGCTTACTTTTTGGTTCATATTTTTTTTTATTATTAGTTTTACCGGATCTATAAAAAGACACAAGTTACTCGGTGCATATTTTATTAACGGCCTATCTGGGATCTTTTCAGATATCTTAAGCCTCTATTATGGTTCATAACTCTACTATTACTTTATTATTTACTCCCTTGCCCGAGGGAGAAGGTACCTCAAAGCAGAATTGATGGCTGTTAGGCCGCCAATACGTTTGCTTAAGAAAAACTAAGTTAAAAAAAAGTTAATTTCCTGATTTTCCAGCTACAAATAGATTTTTTTTGCTAGACAATTTTGCTTCAGGTGAAATTTTGTTTTCTTGAAAATTCCATTTTTAAGAAAAATATAAATAAAGTTTAAGAGGAAACTGTTGAGTTATTACTTTCCTAAAGAAATTTGAAAACAAAGAATTTTTGTAAAAATATTTTACTCACACACACATAAAATATCATTTATGTGTTTTACATGCTGTTAGTTTAAAAGAATTTACATCAAAAACATTTCACAGGAATTTTTTTTGCTACTAAAATTTTATTTACCAAAAATTATTATTATAATTTTTAAATAATTTTCAACAACTTGTTAGATACGCCTAAACATGTCTAACCCACATCACCACCTTCTAACAACCCATTCAACAACCTCAACAGCATCAGCATCATTCAGCATCTTCTTCATTCTCTTCATGAGTTTCAACTTTTGGTCTCTTGTTTTACATGCTTCTTGGTATTTTAGTTATTGTGTAGTCCAGAATAGAGCTTGACTGAAAGCATGAAACGGTAAAACAATACCACAAGAGAAATTCCATTGGAGTAGATTTAAAATAAAATAAAATGAAAACGAAAATAAAAATAAAAAAAATGGGAAAATTTGTTTATATAAAATTCCAAATGTTTTTTTTTTTTTATTTTTTCCTTTTTTTCTGTGTAATATTTTTCAGCATTATTCCCTTTTTAGCAACGTTGGTTTGTTTTCTGTGTTTAAGTTTGTGTGAGAGCGTGTGGGGTTAAACGGGGTTTTTGTGTAGCTGCTTACTTGTATGCTTGTGATCTGCTAGTGCAGAGTCTTCTTTGAGTGAAGAGAAACATATTTGACATGCCATTCCTTTTTTAGATTTTAAATATTTTGTTATTTGTTACAAAACTGAGAGTTGTTGTGTGTGGGTGTAGATGTGTTTCTTTTGTTTTTTTTTTCTTTCTTAATATTTACCTGAATATAACAATGTTTTTCTACAGTGCATATAAATTTTTTTATAACAAAATATTTTGTCATTGCATTTTTACCTGTAAGAGAATTTTAGCTTTTTTTTAACAGCTAAACAGCTTTTGTTTTAAATATCCCGCCAAAGCTCATACCATACATGCATATTAAGATGAATTTAAGTTCAATAGGCAATTTTTAAAAGCTCACAAGAGAACCCATATACACGCCAACAAAGAAAAGATATGGTTAAGGCAACCGTATTCTGATGAAAACTTAATAGAACTAAATTTCAGACTCAACAGTTCAAAACGGAGTCTTGCGACTCTAATTGAAGGTCGTTTAGCCCGCCACGTAAACCAGATTTAAGATTCTAGCTCTAATCATATATATTTGTAAGTCTAAAAACATATTAAAAATTTCTCTCAAATACCGGTTCAAGTCCCGGCCACCCCTCAAAATAAATTTTTTTTTATTTTTTTTTTATACAATTTTTATAAGCATTTTTTATTTAAAAAAAAAAAAATACCGGGGAAGTGATATAATTTTTCTGGTAGGTGCTGTTAAGTACCAAACACCTTTAAAATCTTGAGTTACGGGTAAAAAAAACCGGTTTTTCGTACCTTTATGCAGTAACTTAGCTGAATATCATTCGATTTTAAGTTTCTCAGTGGATTTAGAAAGCAAACATTAAGGCCGAAAAAACCGGTTTTTCGTACCTTTATGCAGTAACTTAGCTGAATATCAACCGATTTAGAAAGCAAACATTAAGGCCGTTTGAATGGTATATATATTAGGCTTAATAATAAGTGTCGCTGTTGTAGGCGAGTTCAGGACAAGCTAATCTAAATGTATATGGCCAGCGTTGCCACTTATCATTGTTTTCGTTACGACAACTATACTTATAATCAGGCCTTATTAAATATTAAAGTAAACTTGAAAAATCGGTGTGTATTTCTCCAGCAAACAAATTTTTTTTGACATTTTTCAACTTTTGAAACATTTTTACACAATATTTTATAAATTAACCGTACAAGTTTTGAATTTATTTTCAAAATATCTTTGAGTATTCTGTCGCGAAGCAAAGGAAACGTCGGAACACATTCTCTGCGAGTGCTTAGCGGTGGCAAGACGCAGAATAAGCTACTTGGGTAGTGGGGCATTGGTCCCAGCAGATCTAGGCAAGATTAGTCCTACAGCAATTACGAGATTCGTAAGTAGTCTCGGATTGTAGTTAGGAACTGGGCTGCACAATAGATCTTAAAGGTCGCAGTGCGATTACGTAATAATAATAATCTTTGTGTAAAAACAACCTTTTATTAAACTTTTTATTAAAAAAAAAAATTTTTTTCCACAAATAAATACAATTTTTGACTATTCCATTCAATAATGTTTGCTTGGGATCCCTTTTTTTTTTTTTTTTTTTTTTTTATAACGATTGTAGAATTGAAAAAAAAATTTCAATTTCAATTGACCACCCTAGTGGTTTTTTTCTTTAAGCAAACGCTTAATAAATATTTTTAGAAAATCTTGTTTAAAGCAATTGAAAATTTATTCTTGAAATCTAACAAGAAAGAAAATAAAAAAGAGAAGCTTTCAAAGTAAATAAAATGCTGCATTTAACTTTCAGTTTTCTAGCATTGTACGCCCAAAGGACTTGTATTGAATTTTACATGGATTATGAATTAATTTCATGTTACACTTAGAAATTGTATTTATGTAGATGTAAATAAGAATTCTTAAACATTTGAATACAGAAAAGCAAAATAGAATAAACAAAAAAAAAATTAAATTACATACACCCAAACATACTTACTCCCTGTACATGCAAGTTTTTGTGTATAAAATGACAGTCATTAGGGTGGATCAAAAGTTCAAAGATGTAAAGAGAAGCTAAAAGAAAAAAACAAAAATTAATTTTTTTGGTTAAGAAAATTAAATAAATTTGCAATATTAGTAAATATTTGGCCTGTTTACGGGTGTCGTTATCGTGACAAAAACAATGTTATGTGGCAGCGCCGGCTATATGTTCTATATTAGCTTGTCGTACATACGACATACGAGAACGACACTAGTAGCTTAAGATCTCAAAGAAAATTGTTTTGATTTAAATTTTCCAATATTTCGACTTTCTTTTGAAGTTTTTTTATAGGGAAATTTATTTATTTATTATTTACTAATAATAAATTTATAACAACGAATAATTTAATAAAATTATTATAAATTTTCAATATTTTGTTAAAAAAAATTGCCAAATTTATCTACATTACAGCTGATCGTCAGGAAATTTTGCTCTTGATTCTTAGAAAAATTAAATTAAAGTTAAAAATTAGAAATTTAGAAAAGCAATTAAAATTTAATTATAAAGAAGCTTTAAAAATTTTTCTTTTACCTTTTTTTTCAATTCTAGTAAAATCGTATTGCTTTCACTGCCATCTCGCTACAGTGGGCCCTTAAAAAAACAATAGCTAAGTTTTTGAATTAATTGCGACAAAAAATCAATTTTTCTTTGTTAGCACAGAATTTAGCTAAAAAAATTAAAAAAAATTTTAAAAAATATTTAAAAAAAATTTTTTTTATTAAATTTTTTTTTCTTAAAATTTTTTTTATAATGAATATCATTTTGCTGTTAAAACTGTATTCAGCCAAAAGCTGTTAGAAACTAGAGGCTATAATCAAAATCACCAGAAAGCAGGCTTTTATTAAAAGCTGACTTTTGTTCCTAAGAATTTTATGAATTTAAAATCGTTTTTAAAAAGATACTGATTATAAGCCTAGGTCTGGAAATTTCATTTTAAATGAATTTAAAGCTTAAAAGTTACAAAACCCCTAAGTCTTGTTAGTACCGACTACCTTTATTCTGTTTGGTCAAACAAGGGGGCAGACACCCTAACATTTTCAAAAATATTCTCTTTAACATGCATGCATACTTAACGCTAACACACACTCCAGCACACACACACACATACTCTCACACACACAATCATTACAAAACTTCCATGTACAAGTATGTAATTGTGTATTTTTTAAATTGCATATGATTGTTCATTTTTGTTTTTTATTTGTGCTGGGGTTTTTAAAAACTTCCACATGCCTAGTCAAAGTCCATACTTTTATTTGGAAAGCGAAGATTTTGTGGTTTACAATCATTTAATTTTTTTGTTGTTGTTTTGTTTTTTGCGAGTAGGATTAATTAAACTTGAAAATTCAACGAAATAAAAATGCTTCCACAGGGCGTTTTCCCCCCCAGAGATTCGTTTGTCTTAAAACAGCATCATCACTCTTATTGTGTCTGGTTGCATTATATGCAGTGTTGTGTGAGTCAGATATTTCTGCTTTTTAATTATTTTTTGAATAGTTTTTATTAAAATTTAAACACCCCTGGGGTCTAGGCTTTTCTTAAAGTTTTAAAAAATTAACAATAAATTTAGATTTTTAAAAAAAATATTTAAATTTACCAGACACTAAAAAAATAATATATTTTAAAGTACACTGTGCAACAAAAAAAAAAATTTTCATATTGAATCACCAAATTTTTTTTTTTAATTTTTTTTTTTAGAAGCTTTCTCACCTAAATCGTCGGTATTTTGAATTCTCTGATTAATTTTTTTTGATAAGCTTCGCTCACTTAAATCATTAGTATTTCAAATTCTATAATTTTATTTAAAAAAAATTTTTTAGTACAATTTTACTCACCTACTTCATCAGTAATTCACATTCTATGATAAATTTTTTTAATTCATCTGTCGCCTGTAAACCTTCTGGAAGTTTTTTAACATTTTCGGAAAATTTCTTAGTTTTTATTTATTTTATTTTATTTTTATTTATTAATAGTAAATAAATTTACATATTAATAACATTATAGGAACTGGCTGCTGTGGCCTTCGTCCTTTATTTTTTATTTTATGCTGCAAAACGGAAACTGGACATTTCAAAAAAGTATTTAAAAATAGTTCAAAGTAACTGCTGACTATTTGGGCAGTAGATTATAAATCTAAAAGTCTCCCCTTTAAAATGATAACTGTCCAAAAGAAAAACAAGCTTGAGTATTTTCTACGCACAACTTATAAAAATCATGTTTAGAACAGAAATTTTATATTTTTGTCAGCTCTATTACAGAACTTAATTTCGTACATACACTGATGACTGATCTAATAGTTATTTGCTGGGAAGAAGGTCTTACAAAAATATTTGTAAAAAAGAAGACCAAAAAGACTTGTGGTTTAGCACTATGAGACATTTTGTAGTTGAAATTATACTGATATGGATTTTTGGTATGATAAACCATTTGAAGTAAAAGCAGAGCTTGAAGGATGTGACAGAAATGTATCATATTTTATCTCAATCAAAATTTTGCAATTAATTTCTACTAAAATTTTAATTGTTACAAAAAGTGTGAATTTTTCTACTGCTTGTTTTGGTTGTACAAAATGGTTTCCAAGTTTTTTTGTAATAAAACTTTTCAAGTCTTAGATTGTGAAGCCTCAACTGTGGCTGTTTTTGTACTGTGACTTTTTAGCTTATTTATTAGACACTTCTAGATCTGCAGCTTTAAGATATTTTTACTTAAAATTTATTTACAAACTGAAATACTGACATAAAGCTCGTTTTAGTGCTTTTTTTTTAAAAAAATTTCTTTGCTAAACATTTTTCTTAAACAAAACTATTTTATAATTCTTTACACGTCCTTCACAAAGTCTTGCAAAAACCTGAACATGTCAAAAATGTACAGCTTTTAGAAGTTGTCACCAATTGGAGCTTAAAATTAATACCTTTGCTGGCTTTACTTTGCTTTTTTTTTTCTTTCTTTTTCAAATGAAAAACAAAAACAAACTTTAAAAACTTTTACAAAGAGCCCTGCTGATGCTTGATGGATAAATGTAAAGTCCTGTCAAAATAACAACAACAGCAACAATTATAATGACAAAGCGTTTTGACTGAAAAGTTTATATGCGTGACAATTATTTCAAAATGTCTCAATTTAGTAACAAAATAAATTTTTTTTAGACTTGTTGATAGTTGCTAGACTAGTGCTTTGACAAACAAGTGAATAATTGTTTGGGTGTGTATAAGTAACTGAATAAGCTTGGGTGTGTGTGTGTTTGAATGGGCATTTGTTTAATAATAACAAAAGTCAATTTTAAATAAACTCTAGTCATTGCTTAGACGTATGTTGGTGTTGGGTAAACTTTTTCTGTCTTTAGTTTTCTGTAAATTCTTTTTGCAGACGTTCTTAAACTACGTACTTCATTTTAATTAAAATGGAATGGTGCCAAACGTGCTTCAATAAAAAATAAATTAATTTATTGTCTTATGAGGAAATCTTTTACTGACTTAGGTCACTTAGCTAATACCTTTATGAGAAGGAAAGGAAAAAAGAAGCAAGATAACGATAGACAAATTTCAAAGAAATAGTAAGCAATAGAAAAATAATAATTAGTTAAAGAAGAGTCCATCACTACCTAAGCCAGACAGTATATGCGGACCTATGGTAGACAGATTAACTCGAAAGACTAGTGGGTACCATACTAAACTATCCATCCGGGCATAATATTTTCGATTTTTGCCTAGACCCTGAGTCTTTCCTACAGTTCAATGTGCCAGTTCTAATGTAAGTTGACCGGTCAATTTACGACTGACTTATTTTAATCGGCTTTAAACCTTTAAATGCTTAATGAAGTTAATTCTTTTCAAAGTCACTTTTAGTATAATTTGACGAAAGCCCTCGATTTATAGTTGATTTTCTTTAATTTTGATTAAATGAATCAATATTTTATTAAAGGAAGGAAAAATTTCATTAAGTGAATGAAATATTTCATTAAAGGAAGGAAATATTTCATTAAGGAAATGAAATATTTCATTAAATGAATTTATACTTCATTAAGTAAATGAAATACTTTATTAAATGAATCAATATTTCATTAAATGAATGAAATATTTAATTAAGTGAATGAAGTACTTCATTAAATGAATCAATATTTTATTAAATGAAAGAAATATTTCACTAAATGAATTTATACCTCATTAAGTAAATGAAATACTTTATTAAATGAATCAATATTTCATTAAATGAATGAAATATTTAATTAAGTGAATGAAGTACTTCATTAAATGAATCAATATTTTATTAAATGAATCAAATATTTCACTAAATGAATGAAATATTTCACTAAATCAATCAATATTTCATTAAATGAATGAAATACTTCATTAAATGAATCAATATTTCATGAAATGAATGAAATATTTTATTAAATGAGTGAAATACTTCATTAGATGAATCAATATTTCATAAAATTAATGAAATACTTCAATAAATGAATCAATATTTCATTAAATGAATAAAATACTTCATTAAATGAATCAATATTTCATTAAATGAATGAAATATTTCATTAAGTGAAAGAAATACTTCATTAAATCAATCAATATGTTATTAAATTAATGAAATTTTTCATTAGAGTAATAAAACTTTGTTATTGCTTGAAAGATTATAAAATTTTTCATTGAATTAATGATCAAATTCTTTCAACGTTCGACAACGTTGCTGATTGATTTTTGAACGTCTATGTAGGCCGAAATTATTTTTTTTTAGGCTCTGCTTGCCTAACGGATTAAATTAAATTTAAACTTTAAAATTCAGCTTCAATTAAAATAAAATCAATTTCTATTACAGTTTTCAAAAATACTTTCTCTTTACAAATGAAATTTTGAAAATAATTAAGCCTCCAGCAATGAAATATTTGTGATAAATTGTTGTGGTACAAGACCATCATCAAACCAATCAATTTAACTTGATAACCTAAAGCAAAGAGTTTATTTTGCACAATTTGTTTCAGTTAATAAACACTGCTTGTGAACTTTGTCATACACACACACACACACACACGTTCTCACATTCCTTTAATGTTAAATTAGCCATTTGTGACCTCTTCTTCTCATCTTAAGCAACTACTCGTTGTTGTTTTTTTTCCTTTTTTTTTGTTAAAAAAAATTGAGTGCTTTTTGCCTTTAGTCTGTGTTTGACATGACCGCCCATATCATTTTATTTCGATATTAAATTTCATTAAGAAAATTGTATTTTATTTATTTTTATTTTTTGTTTTTTTTTTTCATTTTCTTTCCCAATAAAAAGTCCATTAAATGTATAAATATTTATTATTATTATTTTTATTGTTTTTCTTTTTGTTGCTTGTTTGTTTGTTTGCTTAACTCATATTTCTAGTTTGTTGTTTTTTTTTTTTTTTTGTTTCATGCTTTAGAAATTTGCCAAGTAAAAGGTTATTTGCGAGTACATACATATACACTCTGCTCCACATTCCACTCCTTATAAATCATATACCAACCAAATACAGAATATCAAAATATTCTTTAACTAAAATTTTGCCAGAAATATTTATTTGCGAAAAATAAAATCAAAATGTGCTTCATTAAAAAGAAATTTAATTAAAACTTTAGTAAAACGATTTGAAAAGCAGCATTAAATAACAATAAAAAAAAATATTAATTAAAATAATTAGACAGGCAGTAACCAGGAGAAGGCTGATATCAAATGACAGGGCTTAGAGATATGCCAGATGGCTTGGCTGATTCGGTAAATGTAGAATAGAAAAAATACTTTGGTATTAAAGCCAACAGACTAAGACTGTCCTTCAAAAAAACCTCTGTCCCCAGGAAATAAAGAGACAAAGCATTGCCCATACAAAATCCTTTCGGCTAAACAATTTAATATGATTTAAAGGAAAAAAAAGCTTTTAAAAGCTATAATGCCTAAATTCGTAACCATTTATTGCTTTTTCGGAAAATATTAAATACAAAATAAATCATAATTAATTTCCTCCTAAGAATTTCCACATTTTTATTTTAATGGATCCCATTAAGAGCTGCACAACATATTTGTTCCAAATTTTTAACATATTTTTGGCGTCACAATGAACATCATAATTTTTCTTTAAAATTTGCCTGTAAGAGCAACTCAATATTGTGCAATTGAAGGCAGCTAAAAACAATGAGGAGGATTGATGTGTATTTTTCCACTGTATCCACTTGAGGTCTCTACTCCATCGCAGTTTTTGAATAAAGACAAGATGATGAATCATTCTAAAATTTTACAGGAGAGGCGGCTATCGTGTCTGCCGGCATTCTTTAATATAAATTTCATTGTTGAGCAGACGATAAACGTCGTGTTTTTTATACTACAACTGCAAATTGCTTTGCCAAATCGTGATTTTTTAAAAAAAATTAACCATTTTCGGGTATTTGTATTTTGAATCGGCATCTGCGATTACTGTAACATAAAATTCTTGGAAGCCTCAGAGTAAGGAAAGCGTTTATACCAAATTAAAAAATATCCTTTAAAAAACAGAGCTTTAATTGTTAAATTCTTGAAAAGTGGGCGTGGCTGGGATCGTGGAATGCAAGAATTATGTTCATCAAATTTCAGAGAAATTCGTAAGAGTTTTAATAGTTAAATCAGTAAAAAGTGGCTGAATGGTTAAATCATTCAGTTCGTAAACAAATTGCATTAAATCTAGATTCTCAAAATTTGTCCAGCTCTTCTTGAGTTGTAAATGCTTTAATTAAAGCGTGTTAGTTTTATTTATTAAGAAAATCATTTATTTAATTTTTGTTTAAAGAATTTTCATAACCACTGTCCCACTCATACATACATACATATCAAATGACCATACAAACACGAATAATTGGCTGTATGAGAAGAAAGTTTTGCAACTAAATGGTTTTATGTATCGGGTTGTATGGCAGTTTACATACACCTACAAGAATTTGTGTATGTACGAGTATGTGCATATTGTGTGTGTATTTGCTGGTTAGCTTGTTTGTTTGTTTAGTTATTATGGCTATAAAAATATTATTTTGCAATCAATAAAATGTCAATTTGTTATAATGCCAACGGCACTGTTTCTACTCAAATGTCTGTAACTGCTTACAATGTGACACAAGATTATTTTTAATAAACATACAACTCGGCTAACTAAACAAGGGCATATATACTCGTACCCTCTCACTGATATAAATACATGGCAAAATATGTAGCACAATTTTCTACACAAGTACAAATTTTATTGCTAGTGCCTGTTTAACCAAAAAAAAAAAAAGAAAGAAAAAGGAAGTTTATGTGTATTTTGCTAAAAAGGTAACTTCGCTTCGAGTTTTTTTATGAAAAATTGTTTGATTTCTTGGTTGAGTGCATAAAAACCACTGATTGTTTGCTTAATAAAATGGATATCAAATAAATACTTGCATGTAGTCAAGTGTATAATAACGTCGATGTGTGTGTGTGTGTACAAAATTGACCATTTAAATTATAATTGTTCGTTAGATGGCTTAACCTGTCACTGTTATTAATAAATTATGGTCGCCTGCAAAACTAAAAAAAAAAATTAAAAAATTAAAAAAAAATAATTAAATTGGAAACAAAATAGCTTTCAAAAAATATTATTAAATAAAATAGCTTGATGTTCTTATGAGTAAAAAATCCGCTTTCACTTATAAAGAACTATTACATCCAAAGGGTCCTTAAATTGTTTACACTAGTTAACAATTCCGGCAACTATAACTTTTCTAACAATCAAATCGTCTAAAAAAATTTTCATAAAAAACTTAAAAAAATATTTTAAAAATTAAAGATTAACTCCCTTATCCAAAAGAATTAATGTAGACTTTAAAGTCAACGTTATGGAAATTTTTCATATAATTTTTTCATAAATCTTACTTTAAAGTCTACGTCAACTTTTTTTTGGATAAGAGCATAAAAATTCAGTTGTATTAGTCGAATTTTTTAATCGTGATATTAGAAAATTGGTGTTTTAAAGTTCAAAATATTATTAAGAGAATCAAATTTTGATCTGTGGTATGGAATTCTGGTTGCTACAACTAAAAATTTTTATTATCACATATGAATTTTTGATGGGAAAGATATTTAGTTCTCACAATCAAAGTTGTTTTCTGTGGGTAAATTTCCGCTTAACAGATCGGAGAGAATTTTTCCATGCCTTGAAAGTTTGGGCCATTTTTCTTCAGTGAAACCATCAGTAAAGCAAACCTAGAGCGGTTCAGTTAACGGTTCCTGGTTCATATTCATCACCAGAGTAGGTCTTCTAAAGCCAGATATAAAAATCTTTAATAAAGAGGAGTAATGCGGCCCATACACATTCCAGTTTAATGTAATTTTAGTTTAAAAGTACTTTATTCTGTAATGCGTTTGTCTACTGTATGTATTTGCTTGAAGAAAATCAAAATCATTTGATTCGTACATCAGTTTTTAACATGCAGCCGAAATTTTTCGTTTAACTTGTATTGAAATTGAGTGTGTATGGGCCGCCTAAGCGATTGGAAAAACTTAAATCATTTATGTGGCAATAAAATTCATGCCAACTGATTGAAAAATCATCAAAATGCATTAAATATAAATAAGCCAGTTAGAAAATCATATTCAAATCCACACAATTCAATTTCACACTCTAAAAGACAAAAATAGTTATGGAAAGCCTGTTTTTCTTTTCCGTTCAATATCTTTATTATCGTTTTAAGCAAAAATTTAAATTCTGTGCGCATATTTACTGAAAAGTTATGAATATTCGAATGTCTGTCTGTAGCATGTTATCGCATAAGTCATTGAAATTCTAATGCGAGCAGCAAAAGGTCCTTTTGTTAAATTTTAATGTAGCATGTGTGTGTGTGCATATGTGTGGAATAGTAGGTCTTTACATATTTGTATTTGTGCCTCTTTTAAATTTGTGGATTATTTGATGATTGTATTCTATTTATTGTTGCTAAACATCAACGCACGATATGTGTGCTTGTTATGACTTCTGTTTGTTGCCTGTTTGCCTGTAGGCAACTGATATCAAGTAATCTTTTGTTTCATAAAATATAAAAGTTGTGGATTTGCCATCACAAACTTTGCAATGAAAATCATTTTATTTAAGTAGTTTTCTTCAAAAACTAAAACAATAAAACTAACGAACTCAATAATCATATAAAGATGGATTTAAAATTATTGTGAACAATAAAATTATATATGTACACTAACACATGTGAGTTTGTGTAATTAATAAAATTAATTTTAAATCAGAAAAGTTTAAGAGCAAATAAGGTAGTCAAGTTGCAAGTGAATTAAGAAAAAGGACTCCTTTAGATAAAAAAAGAAAAATCACTTGGGTTTTCTGATCAGCTCCCTTTGTGACAATAACTCCGGTTGCTTTACAACCATTTTATAAAACCCTATTAGACCGGTTATGCTGAATGTTAGCTGTACTGCTGGCCCTACCTATTTTTACTTCCACAAAAAGCATATTGCCACAATAGGTTTCGGTAATCGATGTATTTCTTAAATGAGCCAATGCATCCAATCCGGTTTTTGGAATTTTCCAACTTCTCTTCCATACTTCTAATAGAGTTACGGCATTCCATATCGATCGAAATTTTGTTTTTAACTCGAGTATAAAAAGCCTGTTCAGCTAAATCCGAACGACAGTGTCTTTCGCATAAATAAAGGGTGTCCGAACAAGAACGCAAGATTTAAATTTGGCGCCATTCGAAGTGTCATTGTTTGACATTTGAACAATTGTTATTGTTTGCTAGTAGAAGGTACGAGGTTAGTAAAAAATTACCACGGACAGCGGAAAGAGTTCGTTAATTGGTTATTAGAGAGACAACATGAAAATGCTGATTTTGCCGATAAAATCATCTTCAGTGACGAGGCCCATTTCCATCTTGATGGCTTCGTCAATAGGCAGAATTGTCGCATTTGGGGTGAGGAAAATCCTCGAGTGATTCACGAGCAGCAAATGCATCCTTAACGTGTCACTGTGTGGACCTTTTTTTAATGAAAATGAGGCAGGTCAAGCGCAAACAGTCAATGGTGTTTGGTATCGTGAAATGATAACCAGTTTTTTCTTGCCTAGAATTAAAGAATTGAATGTGGAGGGCTTGTGGTTTCAACAAGACGGCCCCACATGTCCTACAGCCAGAGAAACAATTCAATTGCTGCATCAGTCATTTATTTAAAATTTAAATCTTGCGTTCTTGTTGGGACACCCTTTATATTGAAAAATTTTCGTGTAATGTTTTTGTTTGCAATTCGAAAACTTCGTTCGCATATGGCTGCACAGTCAGAGTCTCGCTAGCATGAAAGGGGGCATCCAGTCTCTGTTAGACAGCGTCTAAGAATGACATTTTTAAAGGATTGTTTGTGCATTAATTTCGCTATCTCAAAAACTGTGTCAGATTAGCTGCTGTCTTTAAATTGACATGATAGCCATTACAATCGTATTACGTGTTGCTCGTCTAGACTTGAAGGCCATAGTGGCAACAATTAAACAGATTGTTTAGCTAAGTGACCCATGCTATCAAGCAGGGGACAGTCTGCTTTATCTAGATAGTGAGGCGATTTTGGCAACTAACTAAGTAGACTGCTTGGCTTAGAGAGAAAATCTTCTGCTTATATGGGCACATTAGACGAACAACTCATTACTGATTCAAGTCATATTTTTCAAGACATTAAGAAACACTAATTGAATTCAGATAAGCCTAATAATTTATTACACTATTGCGCTTTATACTCCCGTACTTTTTCATACGCTTTCATACTCCAGTACTCTTCATTCCCCACTTTGCCGAGGTACCATTCGCGATTTCGTCCAGGAAAATTACCAAAATCAAAAAGGAGTTTAATCTGTAGATTCTATGCTTTTTGGAAGTGTTTTAACATTTTCTAAAAACATCGTAGTTTTTATTTTATGATGTAAAACGGAAACTACCAAAATCCTTGAGAACAACAGTACTTGGGTGTATGTGAATTTAAAAAAAAAATTTTTAAATAGTCCAAAGCAATTTCTGAGTATTTTGGCGGTAGATTACAAGTCTAGATTGTCTCCCCTTTAAAATGATATCTGTCCCATCTCACAATCTTTAATAGTTCGTCGGCAAGTTGCTAAAATCATTTAGAGCAACAGCACTGGGGTATATGGACATTTCAAAATAATCCAAAGTAACTTCCGAACGAACCATAGAAGATTACGAGATGGGACGGTGTAGAAATGACAAACTGATTCACAAAGTTATATATATCCTTCTTACTTAAAGTGAAGGGTATAAAAACAAAAACAAAGTAAGAAAGAATTGAGTTGTCACTTAGCGTTGCTCTCAGTTGTTGAGTTTCCAATTAATTATAATAAGTGGCCAGATGTTTTTCACAAAAGCTATTATTTCTGAAACTAGTATTACTCCACTTTTTTGTGGTAATTTTCCTAAAATTGCTACTGACTCATTTTTTAAACGGACTTCTAACACTTTTTATATTTCAGCTAAGGCAGCCCAGTTTTTTTCTTAATTTATTTGTAGTTTTAGATTAATTTAGTTATAATTTCAGCCAGGACTCTTATTGCTTTTTTTTGTATTTAATAATTATTTGAACTGAACTTATAAAGCCAAAATCTAGTATCAAGACAAAAAAAAAATGTCAAACTTGTAGTAGACATTGACTATAATTTAATATAAAATGTATATAAAATATAAATCAATTAAATAGAAACCATTGAAATAAAAGTATATATTCTACAAATCAGGTGTGGGGTGAAAAAAAAAAAATATATATATATATATAAAAAAAAAAAATTTCATTCCTTAAAAAATTTTATTATACTGAGAAGGAATGTCAGCGCGTGAAGAAATTGCTGCTGCATTAAGAGAACTGGAAATGGAATTTCCTGAAACAGCGTCTTTGTTGCAACTAAAAAACCTGTTGAAGCAGACTATTGGCAATCATGTCCCTGAAAATAATTTGATCTCCATGGATAATGCAGAAGAAATATTGGTAAATAATACCATGTTGAAGAAAATAATTTGGACCAAATTGAAGAAAAAATGATGCAACGTCTTCGTATTTTAAAATTTGCAAAAAGAAGTGGCATTATTGGAAGCAGAAAATTTAAGTAAGTCTTCCTTTAATTTTAGTGATGTTGAAGCCGCACTGCCAAAATTTAGTGGGGATGATAATTATAATGTAAAAAAGTGGGTCTCAGATTTTGAATATAGCACGCATGGGTGTGATAATAATTTAAAACTACTTTTTGGTCGTCGAATGGTTACTGGAAGTGCAAAGTTGTTTGTGCGTATGTTGTTTGTGTGTAGCTGGGATGAGCTTAAAACCTTCTTAATAAAAGAATTCCATAAAGAGGAAAATATTCGTGATGTTTATAAAAAGTTGGAATCTCGTATTTGGAACCGTAATTCTGAAAAGAGATTGCAAGCGGATTTTAGATAAGTGAATCTGAATTGATAGAATTGATTGTTGATGGTCTGGGTGACAAAACTTCAGCGTCTACGATTTTTTGTAACGTGACTTCAGTAGCAGAACTTAAGAAACTTCTTCCGAAATATGAGAGATTGATGGTAAAACCAAATAAGCTAATCAAAACTTATGAAAGTAAAAAAGATGTACGATGTTTTAATTGTTCAAACGTTGGACATTTTTCTAATGAGTGCCCTAAGGAAAAATGGAAAAGCAAGGAAAACTTAAGCAACACTTAATTATAAAATGTATATTAAGTTAGATATGATCGTGGACGATCATATATATCAGGTTGGCCGAGTTGTAGTAGACATTGACTATAATTTAATATAAAATGTATATAAAATATAAATCAATTAAATAGAAACCATTGATATAAAAGTATATATTCTACAAACTCATGTTTTCTTTAACATCAAGTACAACGTCATGTAAAAGCTTCTACAAGCATTTTGAAGTGACATCTATTAACAGTTTTTGGCACATTACTAAAATTTGTTAGGTGTCCTTGCTGCAGCAGGATATTAAGGATACATTTCAAAAAGCTTTTAAAAGTTACACTTGTTTTACGTAAATAATACGTAATTCGAAAAAGAAAAGTATAAGAATACTTTAGTAAGTAGCCTTACCATTAAAAGCCATTATTTTTTTTTTATTATTAATATATTAAATTCTTACACCATCTTCAAGTTAAGCCTTTTATTTATTTTTTGCTTAGGGAGCTTATGGTAAAATAAAAGCTAGTTTGTATGTAAACAATTTCACAGAAACGCGCCTTTTAAACAGTTTTAGTACAAGTAGAACAGCAAAAATCAATTTAGCTACCCGAGTACTAAGAATATCCTTTCGTAAAACTAACGTTATGTGATGGAATAAATATTAGGTGACCGCCTAATTTCACGTTTTGGACCTGTGAATTGGCCTCCAAGAATTAACACCGCTAGAATATTTTCTGTGGGGTTATGTAAAGTCATTGGTCTATGCGGATAAGCCACAAACGCTTGACCATTTGGAAGACAACATTTGCCGTGTTATTGCCGATATACGGCCACAAATGTTGGAAAAAGTCATCGAAAATTTAACGTCCAGATTGGACTACATCCGAGCCAGCCGTGGCGGTCATATGCCAGAAATCATATTTAAAATGTAATGCCACAAGATTATCTTTCTGATAAATAAAATTTATGTCAATCGAATAATCCATCGTTGTTTTATTGCAATTTAAAGTTCTATACGTCTATAAAAAACACCCTTTATATTGTACTAATAGCTGACCCGGCAAACGTTGTTTTGCCTTCAAATTTTATTTATATTGAAAAATAATTAATAAGAAAAGAAAAATATAAGTTGGGCTATGACGAACAGATAATAAAAAAATTAGCCAAATCGGTGTAGAAGCTCTCCGATTTGAGGAAAATTTAAAAAGTGGGCGTGGTTTATTTTAATATTTATAAAAATTTAAACTGGTTTATCACTAAAATAAAAAATTTCGTATATTGAATCTTCTTACTCTAAGAATTCTTACTCGTAGAGATCGAGTAAAAACAGGGAATAGATAAATAAGCCAGATACCAACTTCAGCGCCATCTGCAGGGTGGTTTTTTGATGCTCAACCTTCCAAGACGTAACACAAAGACATACACAGAAATTCAATTAAGTCGCTCCAGCCGTTCACGTTCAGTCGAATTTTATATATTAAGATTTACCAGAAAAGAAACTTGTTGCTTTGGCTTCAAAAAAAAAGGCAGTCAATATCGATAGAAATTTCAATTTATATGAATAAAATAAATTTTCTATTTGTTTGCTTGTTCGCTATATAAATTTTTGTTTTAAAATAGATTTGCCTGAAATTTCGTGAAAAAAAACGTCTAAGAAAAAATTAAGAATATTTTATTCGAAATTTAAAAATTTAGCATCTCACAACTAGTCTGTGGTCCACGCAAGGATTTTTTAAATTTTGTTTTTGCTTTATTTAAGGTATGAATTTATTGTTGGAATTAAATAAAAACATAAAAATTTTCATTTAATAAGAAAAAACGTACTTCCAGGTTTTTTTTTAATCTATTTGGAATACAGAACTTTTTTCTTCTAACATTATTTTTAAAATGATTTAGCTTTGTCTAGCATTTTTTTTTTAAATCTGACTTCTGGGAGCGATATAATTAGTAGACGTCTTAATTCAAAAATTGAAAAGGAATAGTTCGTCCATTTAGTTCATTTTATCTTTTTTTTTTAATAACTTTTATACATATTTCAAATACTCTTGATTGTCATTTAACGAATAAAGATTGAAAGGAATTTTTTTTATGAAAATAGACAGCAAAACAAAATTCGAAAAATCTTAAAATTTTTTTTTTGCGGGGTTTCTTTTTATAATTTAATTCAATTTAATAAAAATTTTGTAAAAGAAAAAAAAGCATGGAACTTTCGTTCCGTCGGTTTACGTAGTTCGGTAGTTCATTTCAAATGAAGAGCAAGCAAATGAACTATGGGAATTTAAATAACGGACTAGTTTGTTCAGCTCAAGTGAGTGAAAAGTACAATAAGAATAGTTCGTTCATGTACAACCCAAGACTAATAATTTAAAACTAATTAAATCACACCGTTTCTTTTTCTATTAATGTAATTTATTTATTTAAATTTAATTTATTGTTACTTTTTGGTTTGTTCTTGATTTCGTTTTCTTTTTATTTTTTGTTTAATTCAGCACATACAAATACATAAATAATTGATTAAATAATTTAAAATCTATAAGTTACTTATCAAATAACAACACTTTGATATTTTCATACAAATTCATGTGGTATGAATGCCCCTAACATTTTTGTATTTAATTATTTTAATATAATTTTACGACATACTTAGGCTAAATTGAGTCTTAACTTAAAGTATTTCACAAGTAGTAAGTGTACCTAGAGATGTATTAAATTTTTATTTGTTTTCAATTTAATTTGCTTTGATTGACCATATCGATTACAACAGTTAATGTTTATGTTAATGTTAATGTTAATGTTAATGTTAATGTAAATGTAAATGAATTTGTATAGCATATGTTTTGGCAAATATATTTTTTTTTTATTTAAAATTTTGTTTTATTTTATTTTATTTTTTTTTTGTAAAAAAAAAGAATTGACACCTTTTTTTGAAGAATTAATTTTTTTTTCTAATCATTGAATTTAAACAAAAAAATATTTTTTTTATAATTTTTAATTAATATTTGTAAGCCAAAAAAATTTATTTTTTTTTATTTGAGTATGTCATGTTAATTGATTTTGTTTTATTGACTGAGTTTCTTTTTTTTAATAATAAATTACGCTGTCTTGTTTTTTGGGGAGTTGGCAATTTAATTTCCATTTTTTTTTCACTAATTTATGATAACAAACAAATAACGCAACTGATTGTTCATTTAACATTAATTTAATTCATATTTATATTGTTCTATAGCTGGCTTATATTCCTTGCCACTCGCCTCGCTGTAGAAAGATTTAAAAAACTTAAAATCCCCACGCTTTTAATTTAATTACTAATTTTTTGTTGCTTTATTTTTGTAGAATTTTTTTTTATATTTATTTTGTGTAAGTGAGTAAAGGTGTTTCAGCTTTAAACTAGTTTTGGTTATTTTCTGTTAAAAATATTTACAAAAATTTTTATTAATTTTTTTTTCTTTTTTTTTAATAAAAAAACTGCTCTTTGTATTATCAGTCAAGAGCATTTCTCAAAACATTTATTTAATTTTATTTATTTATATAACAATTATTATTATTAATTTTGTTAATTGAATTTGATTACGGTTTTAATTGAAATTCTTTACTTATTTAATTACGCTAAATTCTTAAGAATATTTTTATATTTTGCCTTATCCTTTGAATTGTTTGAGTCCAAGTAATTTGTTTTTAATTTTAAATGCATTTGTTTTTTAGTCCTCTTTTTTTATATAAAAAAATTATTTCGATGTCGTTTGTTTTTAATTTCTTCTTGTTTCTTTTTATCATTAAAGCAGATATGCTTGTTTTAAATGCATTAAATTTTTGTCTACACGATATGTTTTTCTCTTTCTCTTTCTCATTTTGGAATTTTGCTTGATTTGTTGTTGTTTTAGTTTAAAAAACAAAAGTTTGCTACTTTTAAGCTTTAAGCCTTATTCATCGATGATATGTTATCACAAAATGCGGAAGGAGGACTTAGATTTTTCTCACTAATAATATGTTGATACTCATCACTCACTTGTTGAGTTGCTAATAAAGATTGTTGTTGTTGCTGCTGTTGCTGTTTGTTGTTAATAATTTTATTGGGATATAAATGGCCTGCCATAGTTGAGCCTATAGCCAAAGTATCAGCATTGCTGAGGGTTTCCATGGCACGATAATCAAAAAATGTTGACATATTATCATTGGGAATGCCCAACAAATGTAAGGGTTCAATGCTGTGTGGTAAATGATGGCGATAATTATCATTTCCTTCCCCTATAGCTCCTCCTGATTTACTATCACCACCCAAAAGTTTACCCTTGCGTCTGGGTGTTATTGTTAAAAAATCTCCATAGCTTTTGTTGTGACAGGCCAATGATGCCATCGATGTGAGCGAATTTTTTCCACATCCTCCCCCCATTAAGCGTTCAGCATTAGCTGTTGGATTACCGTTAGCTTGTTTTAAAATTTCAACATAGGAGCCCGATTGGACAATATGCGGGGAGGGGATGCTGTTAGGTGAACACTGGAATTCACCGGCGAGGCTGTTGCCGCTGTTGGAACTATTATCGGTAGCTTTTGATCGTATTTTGTTGGATATACTGCCGGACAAATTTGTATGGTTGGCTGAATTTTTGGCACATTCATCTGAAGCTTGTCGCTCATGATGTTTGGGTGACTGTGCTTTGTTACCTGACTGCTGCTGTTTGCGTTGTTTTGGTGGCGGGTCAAAGAGCCTGTAGTCGAGCGGCACCGCGTCCATGCTGCTGTTGTTTATGCATTTAATAAAGAAATTGAACGCAAAAAAATCACATTTAACATTTACATTCACTCAATTTGCTTTAAAACTCAAAGAGTAAAATTTAATCAAAAAATTAAAAAAAAATAATTGTTATTAATTTGTTAGCTGTTAATTTAAATAAAATTAAAATAATTCATGCCGTCTAATTATACAAATTATTCATATTGATAATAAAACTAATGTCTGCAGTACATGTTATAATATTTTGTCATAAAAATTGTATTAAGAATATGAAATTAAAATTTTTTCTTCTAACCCTCATGTAAGACATAGTTGAGGACATGGTCTTGTATATTGTCCTGTATCAAGGTTTTTCTACAGAACATGATCAGCCCTATTGTCAGCAATATAAAATTAAAATTTTGTTTCATAAAGCCTCATTGAAGACACAATTAAACCCATTGTCTTACATAATATCCTGTATCAAGGTTTCTCAATATAAAAATAGCAATATTAGGGTCAATATTTCATAAATATTATAAATTTTAAACATTTTCTATAAAATCTTATTAAAGACATAGCTGAAGACATTGTCTTGTATAACGTCCTGTACAAAGGTTTTGCGACAGAACATGAGCAATCGCATTATCAACATATTAACTGAATTAACAATATAAAAAATTTTAAATTAAACTTTTTCATAAATCCTCAGTAAAGACATAATTGAAGACATTGCCTTACATAATATCCTGCATCAAAGTTTTTCGACCTATGAAGAGCCATCATATTGTCAATATATTAACTTGATTAAAAATATTAAATAAAATATTTTGCATAAAACATCATTAAAGACATAGTTGAAGACGTTGTCTTACATAATATCCTGTACCAAGTCTACTACAAAAAAATTTGATTGAAGAGGAGGGTGCTTAACATATCAGGTTTTTCTAAAAACAACAACAATACTTTGGTATATGGCAATTTAAAAAAAAAAATTTTTAAATAATCCAAAAAAATTTCTGAGTATTTGGGCATCAGATTACAGTTCTGGATAAATTTTATTTTAAAGTGATATATGTCTTATCCCGTAATTTTTTAAGTTTCGTACGGAAGTTACTTTGGATTATTTAAATTATTTTTTGAAATATCCAAATAACCCAGTGCTGTTGCTCTGAGGGATTATAACAACTTCCGGACGAACCATTAAAGTTTGTGAGATGAGACACAAATTAGTTTAAAGGGGAGGTCCTATAGATTTATAATCTGCCGCCCAAATACTAAGAAATTACTTTGGATTACTTTTAAAACTTCCGGATGAACCCTAGACTACTACGGGATAGTACACATATCATTTTAAATTGAAGGCTGTCTAGATTTGTAATAAAGACGTTGAGGACTTTATGATACATAATGTCCTGTATAAAATTTTTTTGAACAGAAAGTAAACGACTTTCTTAATTTATAAAATTAATTGTTAAATTTAGTAAAAACATGAAATTAAAATAATAAAATTAAAAAGACAGTGTCCTGCATTATGCTTTTTCCATCAATTCATTAAAAACATGAAATTCAAGGAACTTGTAGTTCTACTCCGTTTAATAAATGAAAATTTCTTTGACTAAAAGTTCTTTTAGCTTGAAGCTCTTTTTCTCATACAATTCTAAATTTTCCATAAGTTAAAAAAATGGAAAATCTATTTTTTTTAGGTCAAACGAATAAAATTATTTCATTCAGATTCCTTAACTCAAAATAAAAAGAAAATCAAAACAAATTTGAATTGACTTAGTTGTTCATGCAGGCATGCAATACATGCACACTATTCACACATACAATTTTAAAATATTCCATTACAATTAATAAACAATAATTAAGTAATTGTTTTCAATGAGAACCAACTAACTAATAATGATAGCTTGCCTATTGGATAAGGAGCTCTTGTGATATCCAACACTATCACTACTACAACTGCCGCTATTATTGGATGACTTCAATATAATTAAAGCACTGGGGCTATTGCGAGAATTATTGTTGGATTTATGTAGTTGGGGCTGGGGTTGAGTAGTGGTAGTGGCTGCAATGTTATCATGCTTGGAAGACGATGCAAAACGATATGAGGGTGAAGGTGATGGTGGTCGAGGCGGTTGTTGATTGTGTGCACTTAGGGTCTCGGACATGGGACGTTGTATTAAATGTACAAGTTGATGGGGTGGCTTAGCTTGTATGCGTACTTTAGGTTGGGTTAAATTATCAGGAGTACAAATCAATTTTGGATTAGTGGAACATGCAGTTGGGGAATTGGTATTGATTTGAGGGCTATGAGTGGTTAAAATTTTTGTTGGCTTTATAATTTTGAAAAGGGATTTGGGCGTTTTAAATGAAGGCCGCCGGGGATTTTTGCAAATTATTTCATTGGCCGATTCCGGTGCGGATCCATTAGAAGTGCGTAAGCTCTCTTTCGTGGAATCTTTCTGGAGGTTCGTTAAAATGTTTTCTAAATATTGTTTGGGTTAAATTTAGATTGTATATTTCATTATGATTATTTTGGAGTTGAGGTTAAGGTTAATAAAATAATTGAAAAATTAATATAAAATTAGTTAATGAGATGCAATGCAATGCTAAGTCAGTGTACGAGTGTGTTTAAATGTTTGTTGGGTTAATAAGGGGAGAAATAGCGGGTTTATTAATGGCTATTAATTGTTATTGCAAGTGATGCTGATTTGTACAGTTTAAATAAGTAAAATAGGTACTAACTTACTATGAAGTTGAGGCCTGCTAAATACCGACAGGCGTTCTTTATTACCGCTACCGCCACTGCGCGGACTATGCCCATGAACTTGAAAAGATAATGAAGGGTTGATTTAAAAGCTTTTATTAGAGTTTTGTGTTTTGCTTACTGTTAAAGCCAGCATTTTCCAATTGACTGGAGTTGTCAGTGCGTGTACTGCGATTATCGTCTCTTATCCGCTCACCACTTAAATCACTATCACTATTTAGGCTGTCATATTCTTCAGATTCAGATTTTATAGCCTTTGAACGGCGTTTATGTCGCTTCTCTGTGTTTATATGGCTGCATTCTCCTCCTCCTACTCCCACTCCGACTCCAGCTGCTACTCCCCCTCCTAGTGAAATGTTGCCACTACCCGACACAGATCGCTTCACTTTCATGCCCGAACTGGATAGCGTGTTGTCATCTCCACTACGGGGATCGTACATGGGTTGCATGCCCTTGCGGTTGAGTGGTATATTGGCCGATTGGTTTTCGTGTTCTGGTAAATGGAATGTAGCGTAAGGATATATATCTTCAGAGTATTCAGGTATGCGCTCAAGTGCAACAACCGAATCTCCCGGTGATTGCTGACACGATTTGCGCATCGTACCATAATATTGCTCACGGTGTTGTAGGTCCTTTCCCTCGCTGCCAGGCGGCCTCATTGTGTCCACATTGCGTGCAAATATGTGACGTGGATCTTTACAAAATCAAAATTTATTTTACAGACGTTTTTCATTTAACAAAAATTAAAAAACCTGGTTTTACTTACAATTTTTGAAACATATGCAAGCGCCGACCAGAGCTAAAATTGTGCCAAAGATTGAGGTAATTATGACTGCTATCAAATGGGCATCTCGAAATAGGGAATTCACATCTGGCAAATCACTCTGATCAAGTTCACCCGACAAACCACTAAAACGCAATGTTTCAAAAGTGTATTCCTTAACAGTCGAACCAGCGTTATTATGAGCCGTCACACGCAAATTATACAGAGTGCCCGCTTCCAAATCACCAATTGTATAGCGAGTCTAAGGGAATTGTTTAAAGTTTGAAATTGTCTTTTCAATTAAGGGGTTAATTTGGAAATGTTTTGAAAAATAAATGTCTTTGCTTTGACCACACATTTATTTTTCGGCCCATTTCACGTAATTAGTAGATGTTGTCGATTTCTAAACCATTTCTATGGATTGCCAAAGAGAATCTACATAAATGAAGCCGCTCTGTTGTGCGTAATATGAATGAAACTATTAATTTACATGAAGTTCACAAGCTACTTAGATTTTTGTATAGAATTGGCTGTGTTGAAATGAGAAAGACTTACATGCGATTCAATGCGACTGGATACAATAATCCAATCGCTGGTTATACCATAACGTTTGAATTCAATACTAAAATACTGTATGGGACAGCCGCCATCCTGCCACGACGACAACTCAATTAAGGCTGAAGTGATATTTGAACGTATCAGGCTGTGTTTGTTGGGTGCATTCGGCTTGTTGCCTTTACAAGCATGAAAGCATAAAAATTAAATTTTAGGCAAATGTTTTAGGGTTTATGGTTTGTGTATACCTTGTGTTTTGGCAATCTCTATGGAACTGGTGGCACTGGTTCCTATTTTGTTGAATGTCACCAAAGTGAATTGATAGCTGGTGCCGCATTGCAGATCTTCTAGTAGATGGGAGTTTACACGTCTGTCTAATTGGATTTCTTCCCAGTCACCAAACTCTTTGCGAAAGGTTAAAGTGAAACCGCGTAAAGGAGCTCCTCCCACATCATCTACTCTCCACTGCAAAGACACCGAGTTGGCAGTGGTTCCTATTACCGAAATAACGGGGGCAGAGGGTGGCACTTGTTGCAAAAAAAGAATTAGTAAAAAATTAAGTTTCTTTCGGGTCTTTCTCATTAAACTGCTCACCTTGTATAAATAACTGATAGACAATGTGATCCGAGCCAATTGCATTGCGCACCACACATGAATAATTACCCTCATGTGATCTTTGTATGCTTCTCAGGGTTAAGGTGTTATCATTGCTTACTTCTAGGCGAAAATGTTTTTTAGAACGCGCATTTAACACTTTCCATTCAGCATTGGGTTTTGGTGAGCCGACAAATAAGCAAGGCAATTTCATATCCACCCGCCAGCTGACACTTAAGGTTTGACTGAAAGAGATAATGGCCGCCGGCACTGATGAACTGGGTATGAGTTTGATAACAGGGGTACTGGGTCCTTGTCCTACTCGGGTGGAGGCTGTAACCCAGGCTTCATACGTTTCCCTGGTGGACAAATCTTTTGCCTCAAAGTGTCTATTTAGGGCTGGCAACACCTCCTTCAATATCTTTAATTCCTGGCCCTTATCCAAAATGCGTATATAAACATTGTATTTGGTAACAATGCCATTTGGTCTTCTAGGCGGCAGCCAGCTAATAATAACAGAAGACTCTGAGTTAACCACCGACTTAACACGCTCAGGCGCATCGGGCACCGCTTCTTCGGTAGTGCAAGACACCGTAGCACTAACCACACCTTCGCCAGCTCGGGTAAAGGCCAACACCTGCACACTGTAATTTGTAAAGGGCTGTAGACCATGCAAAACTGTACTCAAGGCCGAGGTTATTTTAGTTTCTCTAGCACCATATTCTGAATCAAAATTTCCCGGCTCATATAAAACTTTGTAGCCCTGAATAACGCCATGATGATTCTCTTTGGGTGGTGACTGCCAGGAGATTTGTATATTTTGAGCTGTTAAGGCTATACAGGTAACACCTTGGGGTGGTGCTGAGGGAGCATCTTCTAGGGTATGGCCTAAAGCTACTTCACTGGGAGGCCCATCACCCTTAACATTAAATGCCGAAACAGTTACGGCATACTGGGTATATTTCTCTAAGCCTGTTAAACGAAAATCATTAAGACCTTCTCCTCCCAAGCTGCTGACTTTGGTAAAGTTTTGAAAATTATCACTAGAACCATGTTTTTGATAGGCAATTGTATAACCCAATAGTTCACCATTCCAAGTATCGCGTTCTGGGGGACGCCAAGTGATAAGCAATTGTTGAGCGCCCAAAGGTTCAGCAGAAACATCTTGGGGTCTGCCACTAGGAGCCTCAGCATCAGTTTGCACCAGCAATATATCGCTGGGAGCACTGGTGCCCAAATGGTTTTCAGCATACAAACGAAAATGATAGGCCTGGGCTGGACGCAGTGAACCAATTTGTGCGGTAGTTTTATCACCAGGCAGTAATTTTTGATTGTTGCCCTCGTGCCAAACATCTGGAAACAGAGTTAATCACATGAGATTTTAACAGTTTAAAATAATTTTTATCGAATTTACCGCCAGCTTTTTTGTACTGCAAAATATAGTTTGAAATGGGTTGGGAGTCACGATTATTACCACCCAACAAAACGCTGTCCTGATCATTGGGAGACCAAGCCAAAGTCACTGAACGACTACCCAAATCGGTGGCATGCAAATTAACAGGAAAATTGGGAGGTTCTTGCACTTGCAAGTGTATAACCGCACGATCATGACCATAGGAATTGCTGGCAATGCAGGTATATTCCCCACGATCACTTAAAATGGTTTGCAAAATGGTCAGCTCTGAAACTATGCCACGACTTAAGGGAGAATCCTTAATGTGAAAGCGTACATCAAAAGAAGGATCAATGCGATTGGCTTTAGCCCGCCAGGATATATCCAAAGGCTGATCACCATCAGCCTCACAACGTAAAGTAACACGATCACCTCTTCTAATGGTTACCTGCTTTTTGCTAACCGTTACCGTGGGACCCACTTAAAAATTTAAATTTTAGATTTTTTTTATGTGTAAGGAAGTCATGGGTAATACAAAACTTACCATGTACCGTTAGTTTAATCAATTGACTAAGGCCGGCACCAATGCCATTATTGGCCTGGCATAAATATTTACCCTCGTGTTCCCTGCCCACTTTCGGTATCATCAATGAGCCATTATTGTGAGTTTCAATTACAGACTTGGAGTTGCCATTAGGTATGCTATAGCTTAACTCTCTATATTCCCCAGAATCTCCTGCACAAAGACAATTCATTTAAGAAAAATTTATTTAAAATAAAAATTAATTAATTAAAGTACCAATCAGTTGTTTCCATTGCAAAGTGGGCACCGGAAAACCATCTGCCTGGCAACGTATAGCAACGGGATTACCCAGTATCGCATCCTGGTCAGCTGGTTTTATAATCCAACGTGGTGGCACTGTTACACACACACAAGTTTTATGCAATATTAATTTTAAAAAATCTATTTCAAAATTCAGCATTTAATTAACGGTGCTCAAAGTTAGTAGTCATGCAATTTCTTTATTCTTTTACAATTTTAAATAAAAATATGGAATTTCTTAAATGAAGTAACTAGTACTGACTTACCAGCGTCAAAACTAAGAATTTTTTTGTTTTCTTTTTTTTTACTAAATTAAAATAAAAAAATTTTTTCTTTTCAAACTAAAACTGAAAAGGAAGAAATTTTTAAAATAAAAAAAAAAAAAATACTAGTTAAAAGGTTTTATGAGACTAAAATAAAAACAGAAAATATTGTTTTAGTAAGAGACATAAAGACAAAGTTACAAGGTGCTCATCTATGTTTTTTTTTTATTTTATTTTATTTATTGCAATTTCAATGCAGTGATTCAATGCGAGGTGCTCTGTGTGGTGGTGCTCGATCCGTGCGTGCTCCGTGCTTTACATTTTATTAATGGTGGCATTAATTGTGCTCTCCGTAATATAAGCGCTTCAACGCTGTTAAATGGATTGTATTGCATAGATTTACCCGTTTTCTTTTTTTCGTGTTCGTGTTCTAAGTCTTTTACTTTTTTACAAAACTAAAGTTTTTTTCTTAAATCTTTACAACTTAGAAGTTTGTGTTCTAAGTCTTTTACTTCTTTACAAAATTCAAGTTTTTTTCTTAAATCTTTTGATCTTTACAACCTAGAAGCTTGCTGTCTAAGTTTTTTACTTCTTTACAAAGCTGAAGTTTGTATCTTAGGTCTTTTGATTTCTGAGAAACTGAAAGTTCGATTTTCATGTCTTTACAAAACTGAAGTTTGTGTCTTAAGTCTTTTGATCTTTATAACCTAGAAGTTTGTGTTCTAAGTCTTTTATTTCTTTACAAAATTAAAGTTTGTATTATATCTTAAATCTTTCGATCTTTTCAACCTAGAAGTTTGTTTTGTAAGTCTTTTTTTTTGATTACTGAGAAACTGAAAGGTCGTGTTCCAAGTCTTTCACTTCTTTACAAAACTAAAGATTTTTTCTTAAATCCTTTGATCTTTACAACCTAGAAGTTTGTGTTCTAAGTCTTTTATTTCTTTACAAAATTGAAGTTTGTATTATATCTTAAATCTTTCGATCTTTTCAACCTAGAAGTTTGTTTTGTAAGTCTTTTTTTTTGATTACTGAGAAACTGAAAGGTCGTGTTCCAAGTCTTTCACTTCTTTACAAAACTAAAGATTTTTTCTTAAATCTTTTGATCTTTACAACCTAGAAGTTTGTGTTCCAAGTCGATGCATTTTACTCAATATCGAGTGGCATGATATCAAAATGAAAAATTTAACTCGATATCGTATGCGAGGAATTGATGAATATAAATGAAATTACTGTTTGTGATTAAAAATTTTTTTCTGAAGTTTACGTACGACGAATTTCGTCCATCACAAGGTATACATCGCTAAAAGTTTCGAATGAAATTTTGTAGTTGCGAGCATACGTGTACAAAAATAATACAATAAAACTGAAACCATAATAAAAACACAACTTTTAGAGATGCTTCTCTAACGTACGTTTACTTTAAATACTTTAAAATAAAAGAAAACTTTATTACAACAAAACTAACTTTATTTATTAAAATGCTTGAAAACTAAATTCAGATATGGTCACCTTGTACTAATTTGTTCGTCATATGCTGGCGTAAGTTACCTGAATTTGAAAGTTCGCACTGGATGGAGACTTTAAAAAAATTTTTTTTATCTGTGAACATTCAATTCGTTGTACATCCCAATTGAGTATGAAATTTTAAATTAAAAACCAAAAAAATTAAAAAAAAAATTTTTGTTTTTAACGCTGAAAAATCTAATGAATTATTTTTGGCCAGTGACCCTGCTGAGTTAATACTTTTGAGTTTTAGATTTTTAAAAAAATGTTTCCTTATTATCAGTCAGTTTGCTGCTTTCAATGCAATACAATCCATTTTTTTCCACTTACGAATTCATTAAGGTTACGTTTAGATTAAAGTGCTATAAGTGATCAAGTGTTTAGATTAGAATTATTATTATTGTTGTTGTTGTTGTTGTGCCACATATTTAGACAAAATTTAAGCTTTTTTTGGGGGTTTGAGTATTAAATCAATTACCGGATACGGAAAGCATGGCCACATATTCAACCGAACCAGCACGATTTGTTACACGACAGGTATAGTTGCCATTATGACGTGAAGTGACATTATGTATTGAGAGTATACTTGAGAAGGGAGCATATTCATTGATTGTTAACGAAGGATCTGGGGTTTTGAAAATATTATTAATTGCCCCACTATGTGAGTCATGTTGTTGGTTATGCAGGCCCAAGTTCATTACACTGCTGCTGGCACTTTGTATGGCAACACCATCTTTGAGCCAAGTTATATTAAAAGGCTGATCACCCTGGCTGCTCGAGCACATTAATTGCGTACGCATACCTTCGGTTATTTCATCTTCAAAACTAAAGGGTGAAATACGTGGTGGAACTAAAGAAAGTTTAAGTAAGAGAGACATTTTTATATAGAGATTTTAATATTACAGATCTTGAAATAAAAAATTAAATTTTAAACAATTCGAATTGTTTCCCCACAGAACGGAGAGCTTAAATAGATTCTTTAAAGTCAACAAAAAAATTCCCTAAAATTTCAAAAAAAATAATTGAACGTGATCATGCATAAATAAAATGAATTATTTGCTAAGAGACACATGCTTATGAGTAAAAAAAAAAGAAAAAATTAAATGCTACATGTACGAGTAGTTGCATAACATGACCATTAACAAATGCAATAAATAATTTTTGTTTTCTATTAAAAAGAATATGCAGTGTTGACATGCATTCATCATATACCATTAACTCTTAGCTGTGCAGAGTGCGATACAGTTGCGGCATCATTTTGGACGCGACATGTGTAGGTGCCACTTTGTGCCCTCGTCACACTTGTTATGCTGAGGGCGCTGGTGAAATCATCATTTTGGCGAATTGTCACTACACCGCCGCCTCCTACACCACCGCTACTACCATCATCATTCGTGTAGGATATGGCACCATGGGCATGGGCATGGGCATAGTTGATCGATGTCGTATGTGAGCCGGAGCCCGTTGCAGCAACGTCACCGGTACCACTAATCCCACCGCTAACACTGCCGCTGTCGCGTGCATTATGCGTTGACTGCATTAAGGCAGTCCCCGCCGTCTGTAGGGGTTTTCCATCCTTGAGCCAGGTGAATGTGAGCGGTAGATCACCGGTGCCAATGACACATTGAATGCTAGTACGATCGCCGACATTCAGATCGCGGGCGAATGAAAATGGTGTAATCTTGGGCGGAACTAAAATTTCATTTATTGACTTGTGTTTATGTTTGTATTTCTTTTTTTTTTTTTTAAGGTTTTGTTTTATCTATTCTAGTTTTGCACTTGAAAACAAAAAACTAAAATTTTTTTTTAATTTTACTGAATAATTTTTTGCTTTTTTTAATAAAAGCAGGTAAAAAGGATTTGCTTTAGCTTGAATTAGGCTGCCAAAAGGCTGTTCACAAATTAGGTAACTTGAAAAAAGGAAATGTTTAATTATTTACTAAAAAATTGATTGCCACACAATCATCATCATCGTTGTTAATTAGGCCAAAAATTAACACGACTCAGAGAAGTATTTAGTTAGGAATGGGGAAGCAACATTTTCAGTTTTGAGTCAATAAAAATTTCTTTTGCCTCATTGGCTGATTACTTCTGCTTCTTAACTGGCTTCTTACAACCTATTTAGGTCTTCAGTCGAGGTCAGAATGGTTGGTTGATTACAGGTATCATAAAAAAATTGTTGGTTAAATTCGATGGGAAAGCGGAAATTTTTTGTTGCCTTCAGAACTGATGAGGAAACAGGAAATTTAGCTTCCCAAATTCTTAATTACTCGGATCATCTTTTGTACAGCCCATTAATGTACTGCTTGAAATTTAAGCTTCTTTTGAAGCCAATTATCATGTTCAGTGATTCATACCACTCAAAAATGGCAATTCCATTTTTTAAATTAAGACGACAAAATTTCTTTTAAGAGCACCAAATTTGGAACTCTACTATCGTTTAAGAAAATTCAATTATCACAGCTGATTTTTAGCTAAATTATGGAACAACAAAATCGTAGGCTGAAAAGGATTTACTTAAAAGACAACTTTGGTTGTGAAAACTAAATTTTTTTTAACAGTAAAAAATATCAGTTGTAGTAATTGTAGGCTAAAATAGATACACCCAGAAAACAACTTCGGTTGTGAGAACTAAATTTCAGTTGTGATAATTGAAGGCTGAAATGGATACACTCAGAAAACAACTTCAGTTGTAGGAATTAATTTTGTTAACAGTAAAAAATATCAGTTGTGATAATTGTAGCCTAAAAAGAATACACACAGAAAACAGCAGTAAAAATTTTCCCTTGTGATAAAATAATTTTTTAACTGTAAAAATCAAAATTCGATTATTTTAATTCTCATTTCTAATTTTTATTTGTATAACTACTGAGTTTTTAACTCATTTGTTACAATCAGTGCTTAAAGAACTTAATTGAAGGTAGGAAAGGATACAGGATGAGCTGGAAAATTTACTTAATTTGTGAACTCCTTTTTTCTTATAAAAAATGAACATGAGAACCAGCATTTAAACTTTAGTTCAGGAAAACAATAATGAGAATGTGTTTACGTTGTGTTTAGTTTTGCTTAGTAGAATTTTCCACCTTTTTTTATATGTGGTGAGGAGCGTCGAATATTTCAGTGAATGTATGTGACATGCGTTCGTTTATGACTTAACTTGCATGTAAACGGTTTTGGCTCAAATGCTTACCAAAAACAAATAAAACATTTAATGATGTAAAATGAATTATTATAAGATTTTTAAACTTGTCAAATTTTTATTTAAGTTTTTTATTAGGGCTGATAAATCATGGTATTCGGTAATGCTCAAAACTGTGACTATTTTTACAAGAAATATATTTGCAAATATTCTTTAGAAGCTGTTCGATATGGAACTTCAATCGCTCTCAAATGCTTTAATTCAATTTTAAATCTACGATTTATTTCAAGTTTTACTTAATGTCAAAATATTTGACTGGCTATTAAAACTAATTTTACTAAATTTTCTTTTAAACCAACCATGTGTCATAATAAAAAATCCACTCTCTAATACCCGTACTATAAGCTCAAGAGTGTGCACATACACATTAGCCGGGTGTCAGTATTTCAATAAGAAAAATTAATTTCATTTTGTGAAAAGTTAATTAAAGTTTTGAAAGCGTCATTTAAAATGAAAGAAATCATAAGCATACACAGGGAAAACAGCTTCGGTTGTGAGAACTAAATGCTTTACCAATCGAAAATTTAGCATAACTATAAATTAATTGCTTAGTTGTAACAACCAAAATATTTTAGCCGATTTTCTATGGCTACAATTAAAATATTTGAATATCTCAACTTGGTTGGTAACAAACTGAATTTGTTTTCTCTGTGTAGATGAAAAATCAGCCCAACTCCCTAATTTAATTTAGTGTGCTTACACTCGTGTTTATGAGGCCTTTAAAGCAGATTTTGAGGTATTGCTTGTTTACACACAGAAAACAATTTTGGTTGTGAGAATTAAATTTGCTTCGAAACAAAATTTCAGTTGTGATTATTAAATTTTTTAGTTGTAGCAACCATAATACAATTAAAAATTTTGTTCTTCTAAAAATATTTCAAGCTCTTGTCACTATTAAAAAAATTCCACTATCACAGCTGCATTCTTAATTAACAACAAATTTAGTTCTCACAACCGAAGTTCTTTTGTCAGTGTAACATTGAGTAATTTTGCTTTAATAATTCATTTATCACATTCTTGATTTATTTAAGCAATTTCTAATTTATTATCTGGAGATGGTCAAACATTAAAAATGAATTTCTAAGTGAGTCACCCTAATGTTTATATGGAAAAATATCCTTTTTGTTTTTTCCTTTGGTTTATACATTTCATTCATAATGCTGCTGTATAAACATTAATGTGTGTTTTGAGAGAAAGATTTATAAATTGACCAACACCACAGATGATTTGTTGCATTTAGCCAACCGCAAATAACATGTAAATGTTTGTCAGTGTGTGGACAACGACCGTATGGCACATAAACAACAATGCCCCATAATGAGGATTTACGCGTACATACGAATTAATATGAAAACCAAACATACAACTGTGGCGGACGCCGCGCCGCACCTAGCGCCGCGTACAAATGCAAAAAGGGGTGCAATTTATTTAACTAAAAAATCAAATTTAAAAAAAAAATAAACAAAAATTTTTTCAATGGAAAAACATTCAAAATTAAAATAAACAAAAATTCTTAAAATCATAAACAGACCACACCAGACAAGACCATCTGATTTCTTTTCTTTCTTTTTGTTTATAAAAAAAATTATTAAAAAAATATTTTTGTGCATTTTATTTAGTACTTTAGGAGAGAGAAAAAAATAAGTGCTGAGACAATAAAACATATTTATGGTGGGTAGAATACATAAAAAATAGACAATATTTTTTATTTTTATGGTGTTTCATATTTTATTCATTCATTGTTGGTTTCTTGATTTTTGTTTTTGTTTTATTATAAATTTAGTGCAGCAAATATCGTGCAAAAGTTGATTGATCATGACTCCAAAGTTAAAGTAAAAGACAAGAAAATAAAAAAAATAAAATAGTAAACGTTCAAAAGGAAAAAAAACAAGTAAAATTGCATATACGGTGGTGCATTACAAATACATATTTTCATACATACAATGCACACACTCAAACACACAAGTACCCATGAACCCAGTTATGCAGTCATGTTTAAAAATAAATCACAGATCCATAGTAAACTTTTAGGGGAGCCAAATGTAGATGGCTCAAGATTGAAAACTGATTTTAGTTAAAACAAAAAGTTTTAAAAATTTTTTAATATTTAAAAACATTTTAATTAAATGTAATTATTATAACAAATTCAGTATTTAATTGAATCAATTTTCATAATGATTAAATTTTGATTAAATGAAAATGTCATTTTAATATAATTTTTAATTGTTTTATTGATTACATTTTTATTTGAATCAATTAAATGAAAGTGTCATATTGATTAAAATTTTAATTAAATCAATTAAATGAAATTATCATTTTAATATAATTTTTAATTGATTTATTAAAAAAAATTTTTCAATTGAATCAATTAATATAATTTTTAATTGATTTATTAATTGTTTTATTGATTAAATTTTTATTTGAATCAATTAAATGAAAGTGTCATATTAATTAAATTTTTAATTAATCAATTAATTTATTTTAAACTTTAATTATAATAATAATAATAAATAAATATCAAATATTCAATAAAAAAAAATAAATTATCATTTTAATATAATTTTTAATTGATTTATTAAAAAAAAAATTTTCAATTGAATCAATATAATTTTTAATTGATTTATTAATTGTTTTTTTGATTAAATTTTTATCTGAATCAATTAAATAAAAGTGTAATATTGATTAAATGTTTAATTAAATCAATTAAATGAAATTGTCTTATTTATTAAATTTTTGATTGAATCAATTAATTGAAATCATACCGCTTAAATTTTTTATTGATTCAATTAAAATAAATTGTCATAATGATTAAGTATTTAATTGAATCAATTAAATGAAGTTGTTATTTTTATAAAATATTTAATTAAGTATTTAATTGTCATATTACTTAAATTGTTAAACGAATGAATTAAAACAACTTGTCATATTGATTAAACTTTTAATTGAATGAATTAAAATTAAATGCCTAATTAATAAAATTTTTAATTGCTTAATTAATTGTCTTATTGATTAAATTCATAATTAAATCAATCCATCGAAATCATACCGTTTAAATTTTGAATTAACTCAATTAATAAAGATTAAGTACTTAATTCAATCAATTAAATCAAGTTGTCTTTTTTGATTAAATTTTTAATTAATCAATTAATTGTCATATTGATTAAACATTTAATTAAATACATTAAGCGAAATTGTCATTTTGAAAAAAAAATTTTTTGACTTTTTAATTGTCATATTGATTACATTTTTTCTTAAATCAATTCAATCATTTATATGAAAGTGAAAAAATGTTAATTAAATCAATTAAAGGAAATTATTATAGTGATAAAAATTTTAATTGAATCAATTATATTTAATTAATGTCATAATTTTTCGTTGTTTTACGTTTTTAATTAATTAATTAATTCAATTAAAAACTTTTTTTAATTAAAATTGTTTACTAAATCTTAATTTCTTTTCTGTTTTATAAGACTGCATAACTTTTAACAGTTTATTTTGCTATTGTTCAATCCATGTGTTTGTTTATGTGTGCTCGAGTATGTGCATGAGTGCCAGGTGTCTGCTTGCAAGTGCTTGAATGTGTTTTAATTATAGAATAGAAATGCTAAAAAAGCCAAATCCATTTGCTGTTGATTTATATTTGAATAAAATGAAACTTTATTTAAAAATTAAAATTGCACAGAAAATGTTGGATATTTAACTTACAAGCCAAAACTTGAAACCCTATATATAAGTATAACTGTTATAATACTTGTATTAATACGTATAACAATAATAGTGAAAAAACTTGTGTACAATTTTTTCATGCCTACTTGATTATTTAATTTCATATTGTATAGACGTTTATTTCTGTCAATAAAAATAGATTATAATTTTTTCTGTATCATCACTCGGACGTGTTTCATTTTGGTTACCATTCCACATTTTATATTTATATGTAAAAATATCTAACAAAGGTTATGGGCCCAGGATCCTGGTAACTAAGCTGAAGGATTTTAAATTGGGTTTTTGCAAATAATATATTTTTGCGGTGGATCAAATTTAATTTGATTTTTTGGGTTTCCTGTTTTATCCGGAATTTAGAGAGAAAAACAAAATGGCGAGTGGAATTGCAAATATAGAAAAATTAAATGGAGAAAATTACACAGCATGGTGTATTCAAGTCAAAAGTCTGCTTATCACAATGGATTTGTGGGATACAGTAACGGAAGACTGTCCAGCAGCAGAACCTCAGAAGAGTATATGGCAAAAGAGCGATAGTAAAGCGCTTGCAACAATAACTCTTAGTGTGAAATCCAGTGAGTTGATTCACATAAAGAATTGTACAACAGCAAAGAATGCTTGGTATGTATTAAGCTCCTTATATAAATCAAAGACGGCTTCCAGAAAAGTGAATTTGTTTAAAAAACTTGTCAAATTTAAAATTTATGGTAATGAAAAAATTTTATGTCAAATAAATGAATTTTGTTCAATTGTCGATGAGTTAAAGGAAATAGGAATCACATTGAATAATGATTTACTTTCAATCTTATTATTGTGTAGCCTTCCTGACGAAATGGAGAATTTTGTGGTAGCAATTGAAAGCCGGGATAATTTACCAACGTACGAGGAATTGATTTCTAAAATTAAAGAAGAAGAGATGAGACAATCAAGTAAATTAAATAATCAAACGGAAAATGTTTTTGCAGTAAAATCAAAGAATTATGAAAAGGGAAATAAAAAAGAGTACAACAATAGCAGTAACAAAAACAGAACCAGAAATATTTTGTCAAAGAGCAACAACAACAGTAAGAATGATGGGTATGTTAAAAATTTCAATAATATTAAATGTTTTCGTTGTGGTAAAAAGGGCCACATACGTTCACAATGTAAAGAAAATCTAGAAAGTGATCTTGCTTGCTCTATATTAAATGAAAATAAACTTAGTTATGATAATTTATGGATATTAGACAGCGGGGCAACATCACACATGTGTAATTCAGAAAAACATTTTACAACATTATCTAAATCTGTAAAAAAAGTTGTGTTAGCGTCTGGTGAGAGTATTACAGCAGAAGGAATAGGTGATATTATATTAAAGACACAATTTTGCAACCTTACTCTGAAGAATGTATTATTTGTACCAAAATTGCATTCAAATTTTTTGTCAATTAACAAAATAGTTAAAGCCGAACATTTTGTAAAATTTATAAAAAACAAAGCAGAAATGAGAAGTAAAAATAATAGACTAATTTTGACAGCTGACTTGAAATCAGATATTTTTGTAGTAAATATAAAATCTATAAAAAAGGGTGAAAACAATGAAAGTGTTTTTGGAGTAATAGATGAAAATGCTGGCATTAAATGGCATCAACGATTTGGTCATTTAAATATGCATGATTTAAATAAGATGAGTCAGAACAATATTCTTAAAGGTTTTGATATAAAAATGCCGAAATTCATTGAATGTGTTACTTGTGCGATTTGTAAAATTTCTGCCAAACCATACAAAAGCTATGCCAGTATACAAACAAATGATTTATTAGAATTGGTGCATACAGATTTATGTGGACCAATTGGTACAAAAACCTTGGGTGGTGCATCCTATTTTATCACATTTATTGACGATTACTCACGGTATACAACAACATATTTTTTAAAAAATAAATCAGATGCTTTTGAAGCATTTTGTTCTTTTGCTGGGATTGCGGAGAAGCAGACAGGCCGCCAAATTAAAGTCGTTAGAAGTGATAATGGGAGGGAATTTGTAAATTCTAAATTTAAAGAATTATTTAAAAAGAAAGGTATTATACATCAAACAACAGTCAGTTATTCACCTCAACAGAACGGAGTGTCAGAGAGAGCAAATAGGACGTTAGTTGAAATGGCAAGATGCTTAATATCATCATCAGGATTGCCACAAATGTTATGGGGAGAAGCTATTAATACGGCAACATATTTAAAAAATCGTATTGCTACAAAAGTTTTGAATAATGTGACACCGTATGAGCGTTGGATAGGTAGAAAACCATCAGTTTTTCATTTAAAAACTTTCGGATGTGATGCAGTGGTATTAAACAAAGGACCAAAGCCAAAAGGAAGTAAATTTTTGCCTAAAGGAAATAAAGTAAAATTTGTCGGTTACGAGTTAACAACCAAGGGATATCGGTTATATAATCCTATTTCTAGACAAATAATTATTTCTAGAGATGTTATTTTCTTTGAACAATCATTTGAGAAAAATATTGTTAAGGAAACAGAAGAAGAAAATAAATATTTTTTTGATATTTTAAAAACAAATGAACAAGTAAATGTTCCCGCAGAAATACATAATGAGAACATAGAATTAGTTGAAGATGAAGAAAATCATATTAGTAGTGAGGAAACTGATAGAGATGAATCAATAATTGTCGAAAATAAGAGAAAACGTGGTAGGCCAAAATTGGTAAAAAGTGGTGGAAAAGGTAGACCAAGAAAAGTATACTGTACTGAAAATGGTATTGAGATGTTGAACTCAATTATTGAAGACCCTAAAAATGTAGCTGAAGCTTTAAATTCTAAAGATTCTTTAAGATGGAAAGAAGCTATGAAGTTAGAATTTGACTCATTAATAAAAAATAGAACATGGAATCTTGTGGAAAAACCAAAAGGGAAAAATATTATTGGTTGCAAGTGGGTATTTGCTTTAAAGCGTAAATCAGATGGTTCAGTAGAAAAATACAAGGCAAGACTTGTTGCTCAAGGTTGTTCCCAAAAACAAAACATTGACTATAAAGAAACATTTGCACCCGTTGTCCGACATTCAACAATAAGGTTATTATTGGCCTTAGCAGCTAAACTTAAATTATTAGTAAACCATGTAGATATTGTTGCAGCATATTTAAATGGAAATATTGAAGAAGATGTTTATATGTTACAACCGCCAATGTTTGAAGAATACAATAATCCTAACAAAGTTTGCAAATTAAATAAATCTTTATACGGTTTAAAACAAGCTGGACGTGAGTGGAACAAGAAAGTTAATGATATTTTGTTGAAATTGGGTTTTACTAGATGTAAATCAGATACTTGTGTTTATATTCTGAAAAATAAATCAAGTTTAATAATTATAGCAATTTATGTAGATGACATGTTGCTAGCATGTTCAAATGAGATGGATATGAAGAACATAATTATTGATTTGAACAAGCATGTAGAGGCTGTAGATCGCGGACCAATATCATTTTATTTGGGAATGGAAATAGAACGAGAAAATTTAAGAGGAGATATAACAATACATCAAAACAAATATGCTCAGGAAATTTTAGAACAGTGGAATATGTCAAATTGTAAATTTGCGCTTACACCATGGCCAAGTGGACTAGTGCTGGAGAAGTGTAAGAAAAGCTGTACAGACTTGAATGATAAAAAGTATCAAAGTTTAATTGGTTCTTTAATGTATCTTGCCGTAATAACAAGACCGGATTTAATTCATGTCGTTTCAAAATTATCTCAATTTAACTGTCATCCACATCAGGAACATTTTCAAGCAGCAAAACACGTTTTAAGATACCTTAAAAATAATCCGGGTTTAAAAATAACTTATTCTTCCAATTATAATGAATTTGAATGTTTCACAGATGCTGACTGGGGATGTGATTCAACAGATAGAAAATCTTACTCTGGTCATGTAGTATTTATGAGTGGAGGTCCAATTGCTTGGGAGTCTCGAAAGCAATTAATTGTAGCTCTGAGTACAATGGAAGCTGAATACGTTGCTTTATGTCAAGGAACTAAGGAAATAATTTTTCACAGAAATCTTCTAAAAGAACTTAAAGTGAATGATTTGTTGACAAATCCAACAACAATTTTTTGTGACAATCAAAGTGCTAATTTTATGGTAAAAAATCCTGCTTTACATAAAAGAAGCAAACATATTGATATTAGATATCATTACATCCGTGATCAGTATGAGAGGAAAACTGTTACCATTGAATACATTCCTTCAGAACAAAATGCAGCGGATATTTTAACCAAAGTTTTAACTAAAAACAAACATTCCATTGGTTGTAATTTTTTAAAATTAAAATAGTAATTTTCTATTATTATTAATTTTTGTTTAAATGTATTTGGCTTGAGGTGGAGTTTGTTGGATATTTAACTTACAAGCCAAAACTTGAAACCCTATATATAAGTATAACTGTTATAATACTTGTATTAATACGTATAACAATAATAGTGAAAAAACTTGTGTACAATTTTTTCATGCCTACTTGATTATTTAATTTCATATTGTATAGACGTTTATTTCTGTCAATAAAAATAGATTATAATTTTTTCTGTATCATCACTCGGACGTGTTTCATTTTGGTTACCATTCCACATTTTATATTTATATGTAAAAATATCTAACAGAAAATAAGAACAAAAACAAAAAAATAAAATTCAAATAAACATAAAGAAAAAAAAACAACGACCTAAATAAAGTCGCACAGATTTTTACGAAATAGAAAAAAAACAACAGAAATCAATAAATAAAAAATAAATCTCATTCAAAAAAATGAGTTGGTTTTTTTTATTATTGTAATAAAATTTATCGCGTGCTGTGTTCGTCATATGTATATTTAATGCATGATATGGCATAAGTGTATAGAAAATAAAAATTTATTTTATTTGTAATAAAAAATATATCAGTTTTTGTTTATCTTTGCATGTGTGTATGCAGCCTAGCATTTCAATATAAAAATGCATTTTAACAATTGTTACTTAGTGTTTGAATTTTGTCCAGTAACGTTTGTCTGTACGTGTACGTAATTGTGTGTAAGTGTTTATATTTATGACAGAAAAATGCTTTCAAGCTAAAATCACATAAAAAATTCTTTTTATATTTTTTTGTAAATGTATTTGAAGCTCAATATTTAATTAACGTTTAAAAAATATGTTACACAATTACAGCCTTGATACACCCATACAATACATACATACATACATATTTACTTTTGGATTTACAAAAAAATTTTTGAGTGTCATAGCCTTTATAATTTTTTTGTTTTTATATATTTTTCATAAAAATTTAAATGTTGACAAGTTTGAAGACAATGTCTTGCACCTTGTCATGTTTCAGAACTTATTAAAAATCAAAATAATAAAAAAATTTTACATAAGCCTTATTTAAGACAATTTGAAGGACAATGTCTTGCAATATGTCTTACATTAAGGCAGCTGTTAAATAAATTAAGCAATATTGCACTCAACACATGTGTTGTTGCTGTAACCCAGCTTATCAAATCGTCTAGAATTGTTTTTTAATACTCAAAAATATTTTACACAATCATGAATATTCCCCCAAAAATCTTTCGTAGGTAAACTTTTATTAACAAAAAAAATCAGAGAATTTTGTATTATAAACACAAAAGAAATTTTATTTTGAAAGACAAAAATTTACCCGTGAAAAAAACTCTTAGAAAATTTTAATTAAAATTTTAATTAAAGTACACTAGAATTCGAAAACTTATTTTGATAAATTTTTCTGTGAGTGTACATACCTGCATATCAAATTTCATTATTTTACATTAAGAAATAGCCAAGTAATTAATATTTGCCTGGAATTCCTTTTTGTGCATTCCAGCATTAATATTTATTAAGAAATTTTTGCAATTTTTTTTATTGTACTTTACACACACACACTCCTGTACGCATATTTGTAGTCCTATCATATTTGAAAACTATTTATTCCAAGCTGTGTTCTATTCATTGCGCATATATTTCACTTAATTAAAAATAAATATAAATGCTTAATTAAAACTATTATAAAAATATTTTTACACAAATCCTGCAAAATTGAGTGTGTATGTATATATATTTGTGCATGTTTATACAATTTTCATTGTAAACTTAATAAAATAGCACATGCACAAATTAGATGCCATTTGAATGCAAAACTGAGAATAAAAAACAAAAAATTTGAAACTTTTTAAAATAATTGTTATGTTTAAAACAGATGTTACTGCTCTTTATTTAGTTTCCGAATGAATTTTTCGATAAATATTTATTTAATGTTTGACTATACTAAGCATTTATGTGTGTATGTGTGCCTAGTTAATTTCAATAAATTTTAAATACCTGCAAGCATAAAGTAAAATAATTTTAATTTCTTAGAACACTTACGAAGTTAAAAAACTTTAAAAAAATATTAAAAAAAAATCATATCTAAATATAGTCTAAACTACCAATTCAGTGTAGCAATTTTCTTTTAGTAAATTGAAATATTTACGAAATACCTTAACTAAGCTAGAAAAATATTTCTAAAATAAAATTTACAAGAGAGATAATTTAGTGAACTATTTGATTTAACCCTTTACCTGGGTATGTGACAGTAATGTCACATACATATGTATTTATAATAGGACTTAAAATAAGATGTTGCCCGATAAAGGGTTAAAAATTTGTTCTTTTGTATCGGCTAATAACTATTCAATTAATATCACTCATTAATTTCAAGCTCATACATATAAGAAAATAAAAACGTTTAAAATAATAATCCTAATGTATTACCAGCAACACTTAAATCACTCGTTTTATTTTAAGAAAGAGCATATTCGTTTTAATAATAATAAAAAAAAATTAACAAAAATTTCCTCTACTGTCACTCTCATATAAAAATGAACAACAAGCATATTTTTTATTAAAATACATTGACTTTTTGTTATTGTAATTGAGCTAAAAGAAAAATTTGTTATTTGTTTTTTCTTTAACTCTCAATCTCATATTAAAATGAAAGGTGCCGTTAATGTTGTTACTCTTTCACATTCTTTTGTAACAACATACATTTTGTTTGCATACGTGCGATTGTTATTTTTTAGTCACAATTAAAATGCAATGATTTCTTGTTATTGTAATTGAACTAAAAGAAATTTTTGGTTTTTTTGTGTTTTTAACTTCGGCCAGAGAAAAAGTATGTATTAAAGCTGTTTGTGTTTATGAGAGACAGACTGTTTCTTTAATACTTTATTTAATTCTTAAATGGCTTTATTACATGTTCTTAAATTTCTCTATATTTAATATCACGGAAGCTTTTCGGCAAATCGGTACGGCAAAAAGAATTAATTGTGTTAATAGAAAATAATAATGAAGACAAAAGTAGTTATTGAGTTTTATATAAAAAAACAAAGTAATGTAAAATAGTAGTTTTTTTTCCTCATAAATAAAATAAAAATTGAAGAAAGATAAAGAAAACGTTTTTCACTTATAAATCAATTTTTTTTTTTAAATAGAAAATACATCAAGTGAACAGTATTAAAATTTAGAAAAATAGCAATACAAGTTGTGAATTTTAATACGTCCTCGTTTTATTTCAGTCGTTCCTCTTCCTAACGGAAATTATAGAAAAAAAAGTATGTAGGTATTTATTAAAAGGCTGCACAAGCATACTTGAGGGGCACACATCACTACAAGCATGTGTAATATTTTATAATAAAAAGTGTTTGTATGCCTTTTCAACTATGCTTGTGCAGCCCTTTAGTATTTATGAAAAATAATGATATTTAAAAATTTTTATTAAGCAAAGTGGTGCTTGTTTTTGAAAGTGGTATAAGTCCATTAAAAAAAGATATATAGAAAAATATATAATATGATCTAGGTGGGTAGCGCACTAACCTAGACTCTGGCAGCAAATGCTGAAAGTCAATCGTGCTTGTTAAAAAAATTAATCTTAGAATTAATTTCTAATTTTAAATAATAATAATAATAGATATCATCTTACTAAAATACAGCTTAATTATTTATATTTAAGTGGACTTATAATACTTTCAACTATAAAATCAAAAGTTTTTCTTAAACAAAAGAACTAGTTCTACTGAAAAAATTTTAAATTTACTAACTGCCTGCATTATTTAAAAAAAAAAACCATTTAAAAAAATTTAATTATTTAATAATTATAATGATAATTAATATTCCAATTAATATTCTCTGAGGAAAAGTTTCAATACAAAAAAATTTAAATATTAAGATCTTAAGCTTTAAAAAATATTTATAAATAAAAATTTAAAAAAAATCGTATAATTAAATTACATAATTTTAATAATTTTAAATAAAATTTTATCAAACAAGTTCCCATAGAAACGTTAACATAGCAAAATTTTATAAGACAAAAATACAAACTTACATATAATTGTATAAAACAAAACAAAAAAATTGGTTGTCTTACAAAAAACCAAATTTTTAAATACTTACAACCAAATTCATAAAAAACATTTATGTTTAATAAGGGCTTATTAAACAAATTTTCCATAGAAAAACTGCTTATTAAGCTCTAAATAAACATAAATGTTTTGTTTTGTTATGTTGTTAAAAACTTTTTTAATATTAAATAATGAAAAGTTTTTCTAAATCATGGCAAAATGGAAATGAACATTTATTTTATTGGTGAAATGAAAATATTAAAATTTTATTTAAAAAATTATAATGTAATTTATTAAAAATAAAAATAGTGCATTTCCATTATTAAAATTTCCTTTTACTGCAAAATGTTTTAAAAAAAATTTCATGCAAATCAAAACATGATCGAAATAAAGCCGCTCAGCAACAAAGTCTCTAAAAATATCATAAAAAAATATAGGGAAAAACAGTAAATGACTTGAAAAGAGTAGTAAATTATTGCCCTCATCACTTTCTTATATTAATACATAGTGACGAGTATACGTATGTATTATATATGTACACATAAATATAACGTAATCAAATAAAATCACAAAGCAAAAAAAATCCCAACAATGGGTAAAAAAAACCTGGAGATATTTTATTATGCTAAACGGGAGAGTAAAGAATTCATGTCAGTAAACAATCTTCCTCAATTTACTGCTTTTAGCACTTATTCGTGCTCTTTTATTCAAATTCCCTTTCAGCTAAGCTCTCCCACTTAATTGTGAACAACTAATAATTTCCCTACATAAAATTTCCTTAAACTTAAACTCTTTTTTCTTTGCATTTTTGCTTTTAGTTGTAAGAAGATTTTTAAGTGTTTGGTTGTTTAGAGTTTATTTCTCATTAATTTAATATAATTTTAGCTTAATAATTAAAAATATTTAAATATTTTTGCATAAAAATGTTAAATAGTTATTGGGGAATAATTGTGTGTAAAAATTTTTTCAAAAAATTAATTATTTTTATAAGAAAAAGTGTGTTTAAAATTGTTACATTTTGTGCCGGTCGGTGAGTTGCTTTAGTGTGGTCGTTCGTAGGTATACCGGTATACAGAAAAAATGTTTTACAGCGTTTGTTTTACTACATAAGACTATGTACTGTTGGTTAAGAAGTGTGCACAGAAGCAAAGGAAAGGAGAGGTAATAAAATATGAAAAGATATTTGAGCTAGTGTGTCATGGAAAGAAGTTTAGGTGCTATAAAATAAATTTTGTTCGTATTTAGTTTATTTTATTTGAAGCCGTTAATATTTATATCGTTTTGTTGAATAATTAAAAATATAAGACCACAATGATAGTTACAAAAAAGTAGGCTTTTATTAAGAGCTGACTTTTGTTCATAAGAATTATATGAATTTAAAGTCGTTTTTAAAAAGATACCGACTTTAGTGTGATTATGATTATGGCCATTATTAATAAAAATTGAATCTTTTTCTTTGAAACAAACAGAAATTTTTTAAAGAGACGCCTGGTTTTTTAAAACTGGCTTAAATTAAAGGGAACAAACTCGTATGCTTTTTAAGGTTTTATCGCCTCTCAGGCCAGCCACATATTCAAATATTAAAAAAAAAATTGTTTTGTTACTAAAAGCGATAAAAATTGATCAGCTTAAAAATTAAAAAAAAAAGGGTTTGATATAAAGTTTTTCTGCAGCTATTTTAAATAAACTGCTTTGAAATTTTGGATACGATATCGATCAAAATTTCCATTTCCATTGAAATTTCGATCATTATCGAGTGCTGTAATTTTGACCCTGGTAAATAAAAATAGCTCCGCCAGTTATCTACTTCAAATTTCAATTACCGTTTAAAAAATTTTAAAAATAAAATAAAACTTTCCTCTACAAAGAAAACTAAAAAAGAGAAAAATGTAAAAATCTGCTTGCATTATGGGCATAGAAAATAGTGAGTTGAAAGGTATTGGACTTAAATCGTTTAAATTTTGATTTAATATATAACATATTTAACGTCATATGTTTAAAAAAAAAAAAACTTTTAGAAAAAAAAGCCAAAACTATTTTTTAAATTAAAAAATTAAGTAAAAAATTTTTTAAACTTAACTTTAAAAATGAATTGTAGGAATAAAAAATTTTGCAAGATAACTTTTAATACATCAAACAGATGCTTATGCATTTTTTGTAACTTAGGGATTTTTTGAAAACATGTGGCGATATGTATTTCGACGCTGTGTTTTTGCACGCGATTAGTTGCTTTGTTTTACATATTCTGCTTCTATTTTTATATAAAAAAGCTGAAATTCATTTATTTAATTTTTTTTATTTTTCACTAAGAAGGTACACTGGGGCCAGAAGTATGCAGCCTTATTACCTTCATGGATAAGACAAAAACCATCAAAATAGCAGGCAAGTTCTTACAATTTATAAGATAATTTGAGTTTTTTCTGTAGCACCAGAGAATAATAGAAATACAAGATTACGCCATCCCGCACATAAAATGGAAATTTTCTGCGACGTTACACGCTGTGTTCCTCTTGACTAATAATTTACAGCCAAATAAGAGAGAGAGACAGAGAGAAATGTAAATATATTATTTTTCCTTCAAGCAGTAGACAATCTACGTCATGTAACGGGAAATCATGCACATGTCGTAATCTTGTATTTCTGTAATTCTTGGTAGCACCAACACGCATCCTTTCCTTATTAAAAAATAATACATTTTTTTTTTAATTTTAGGTTTTCTTGAACTTGATGTACTCTACAAGTGCGTGAACGTATTCGTATTCGTAATTCGAAATATTTTGATCGTGAACGCAAGTAATCATGATAGCATTAAACAGCTGTCATGCGTGAACGTCAACGGGCTCGCGATCGCAAGTAAAAGTGATGGCATTAAACAGCTGTCATGCGTGAATGTCAACGGGATCGAGAGCGTAAGTAAACGTGATGGCTCAAAAGCTATCATGCGGGAATCGTCGTAAGTGATTATGTCGGGAGTGCCGGGCCTTAATTAATCACAATTTAAATAAACTGCAGTGGTGATTAATTATACTAAATAGACTCCCTAAATTGTGGTTAGCTGAGTGATCGGCTTTCAGAGGAGTAATCCAATCTACCACAATTTAAATAAACTGAAAATTGTTAAAATAAGTGATTAATTTATTTAAATAATCACCCTAAATATTAATAAATTTATGTAAGCAAACGCTAACGAGTTCGCGATCGTTATGACGTCGGGAGTGTCGGGAGTGCCGGCAATTAATAAACTAAATTTACATAAAAAAATATAAATAAACTGCAAAATTGTGGTCTCCTGTGTGGGTGGATAACGCAGGCCTAAAGGGTGTTTTACTAAATACCACATCACAATTTGAACTACAGTGAGAAAAATAGTATCCACATGATCTATAAAGCCTTAATCAAACATCGTAGCAGAATTTATCAACAAAAAAACCAGGTTAGTGCAGACATTGTTTTTAGTATGAAAATTATTTTATTTTTATTTAATGAAATTCTTTGCTGTAGATATTTTGTTTTACCACATAAAATTGATAAAAATATTTTTTATTCTAAATTTCTTTGTTGCAAATTACTAGAAACCTATGAAATTGTTAAATAAATTTAAAATTGTAATTTTGTGGCATTAATTCTCGATTTTTCCCTACTGAAATTATTCCTCCTCCTGTTACCAGTCAATAGTTCAGTTGCGATTATTGAATTTTTTAGATGTGGTGATGGAAATTCAGTGATAGCGTCAAAAATATGATTAAAGTATCATATTTTGGACTATTTAACAGAGTTTTAGTCCAAGCAATTAAAAAATTTTTATCATTAATGGCAATAAGTTCATTTCTTTTACTAGGAGGTTTACCAATCTCTAACGTTATCATTCACTTCTCATTTAAAGCACAAAAGCTTTTCGTTTTGCAATTTAATTTGATTTTCTTAAAGAGAAATCTTTTTCTAGTGTTCTTCATTATTCACTTAGTGTAACAAAGCTATTTAATTTTAAAGTCAATGAACTTCACGTATTACATGTGTGAAGTGAAGGTGTGAGCTGCGCAACCTATTTAATATTAAGTGGCTTATGTGCTGTCTCTGCATCAGAAGCAAGCACAGGGGCCTAGAAATTTTTTATGAATTATTTTTATAGTAATTTTGATTAAAAAAAATGTCTTGACACACAAATATTAAAAAAAATTACTAAAACCCAAAATGCGCCAACTGAAAAATTTTCCGAGTAGAAAATGTTAAAAAGCACTATTACTAGTGCCAAATGCACTGAGTTGACAACACTGGTAGCCAATTCGTATTGTAAAATTGCTTTTTGCGTCATTCATTATAAAGACTATAAATTTTGATTTTAAAATCAACCTTTTTTGGTGTAGAGTTAGAGGTCATTGCCTTTAATGTATCAAAAATTAACTTGAACTGCTTCCCAACTTAATGCCTTTGCAGTTTTATAACTACGTTGAAATTGTTGTCATAAGTATGTATGTATGTATGCAATTGTGTTGCATAAAATTGGGCATCAAATAGAGTAAATATTGTCACACACATTAACACACGCTTCTACACATGAGTACATGTACATTAGAATTGATTGCATAAACAGTAGGGGCATAACATTATTTTTTTTAATATTCAATTATAAATAAAAAAAAATTTAAATTTCTCTAAAAAAATATACAGTGGTCGCAAAAGTCTACACGTAAAGAAAAAATGTGGTTGACAGCAATCATATTCTGCTGGAATCATAGGTATTAGCTTGAACAACAAATAAATAAAGACAGTTTCTTATGAAAAATAATAACAGTGGGGCAAAGGCATAATTTTTCGTAACCATATTGTTAAACCAAACGTATTAAAAATGGCTCTCAATCCCACCTGTCGCCTTTCAAACATATTTTTAAATTTTTTATGAAAAATTTTTTTTATTTTTTTTTTAATTTATTTTTGTCATAAATTTTTTTAAAATTTATTTTTGTCATAAAATTTCCCAGCTAAGGGCAATATTTAATATTTAAATCTAGGCTTTATGCTAGAGCTTAGAGCCATAGTCGACCAGGTAATTTGTAATAATTTTGGGCAGTTAGCTTCAGGTCATTGTCTTGTTGACAATCCAAGATTTAACACATCGCCCGATACCTCTAAATTGTGTTCTCAATTTGGGTACCAAATAAACAGAATAAAATAATATATTAAACTAGTGATTTCTTTAACTTCTTAGACTTTTGTCAATACTTTTTTAAAGTTTTCTTTAATTTTTTTTCTTTAAAAATTTAAATTTTTTTGCCAACAAATAGTAATAAAAATAGCTTTAAAATTAAAATGCATCATTAGTTTCTTCAATTAAAGCTTTAATATTGACAATTTTCTAAAAACAAAATGGGTTGCATGTAGACTTTTTCGCTCACTTTATTTTTTTAATGCTTTAAAGTGTTGCAGACGTTAGGAGAATTTTATAAAATTTTAGTAGTAGAGCAGTAATAACCCTAATACTACTGTAGACACATGCCTGCTTCTAAATTCATTTGTATGTACACAGAAATTTGACTATTTGTACTACATTTATTTGCTGTTCCTTTTTCATGTAGTTGTAGTGATAAACATTTGTATGTGTGTGTGTGTGCCTTTGTATGTTTGTATAGTTAGTTTATTTGTTGAGTAAAATGTTTGTTCTGCAAAAAAATGCAATTTAATTTTTTTTTTTCTGGGTCATGTAGATTTTTTTTTATTCAAACACATAAAACGTGCTATTTTTTTGTCACTGTCATTCTTTGATGTTGTTCAGTCGCTTTTTTTTTAACACAAAAAAAATTAAATAAAAGTTTTTAATTTTTTGTATGCTTGTAAATACCATAAATAAATAAAACAATGTTAGAAACATACACACGCACAAATGGTTAAATTAAAAAAAAATAAAAAAAAAAATTTTAAACAAATTTATTGTTATTTCATTTTATGTGATGTGTCATCGTTTAACACGGATACTTTTTTATTTTATTTTTATTTTTTACTCTTTTTAGAATTCTAATTTAAATTTATTGAAATTAAATTTATTTTCGTTTAATTCTTCTGCTTCTTTTCTGTTGCAAATTTATTCATTCTTTTTTGTTATTGTGAAAAAAATGTATGTTAGTGTTTTTTAAATATATATTTTTTTGTTTTTGTTGCCGTCTTTTTGTATAAAATGCAACATCAATGATTTGCACGTTTTGAAATGTTTATTTTTAATCAAAATTATTATTTTACTTTTTATTAGAAGTGTGTGCAAATAATAGTGCGAATATGTCTGTATGTGATTATGTTAGTGTGTCTGATGTATGAATTTTGGTTTTGTCTGTTGTGCATTTATCGCTTAGCATAAAAATGTACAAAGATTGCAAAAATTTGATATATTTTGACAAAATATAAACATTTTAAATAAATAAACATACCATGTTTGTGTGTGTGTGTGTGTATACATACACACATACATTTCAATTGATTAAATTGCATATTTGCATACCTTTGTTGTGCTTCATAAAAGTTTTATTTTATATAGAGTTTGATCTTTATTTTTTGTTTTATCTGAACTACAAAACTGTTATTTATCAATTAACATTTTAATTAAAGCACCGCCTTAATTTAGACACCAAATGTTATATAAAAATTTATAATTTTTTATTATTTTGATCAGCAAATAGTAGTATTTACAGCCAAATTCAATATATATTTTTTTGCAAAAAAATTTTTTAATGCGGCCCTGTTCTCTAAACTGATTAAGCCAGCTTGTTGAAAGTCAGTGGCATGAGTTCTTAATTTCTAAAAATCAATACAAAGTTGAAGTCATATATCTTTTTAAAAATTTTCCTAAATTAATCCAAAATCCCCAGATTCGTTTTAACAATTAAACAAAACGAACCAACGAAATAATTTATTAAAAAAAAAAAAATTTAATAAGAATTTATTATAATTGTAACATAAATTTTGCAATATTTGTACAATTTATGCAACCTTAAGGAATGCAAACAAAGTAAAAAAGTTTAAATGCAAAATAGCAAATAGTGAAGGTGTACTTACCCAGAACTTTCACTTCTACTGAACGTTGGGAAGTATAATTGTGTTTGTTACGGGCAATACAAGTATAAGTACCCTGGTCAGCAGTGCGCTGTACATTCTCAATCAATAATGTGCCATTTTGAACACGCTGTCACATGTTTGTGGGCAGCTTGACACCATCTGATGATGATAATAACAAACAAGATTTAAATTTATGCTTGAATGGTTGGTTGAATTTACAATATTTTTTATAGAATTACAAGGATTTGAAAAAAGAATTTAAAAATATAGAAATTTATGGGGAAGAGGAAAGCAGGAGTCAAATGTTTAACAACAACAAATTCGAAAAATAAAAAATAAAATAAAAATATTTTAGCATGAGGGTATTTAAATTACCTTTTTCTATGATTATGGTATCAATGGGATATCCTGCCACAGGACATTTAAGGAAAAATGTTTTGCCAGCCACTGCAGACAGCTTGGGCATCGGTCGTACATACGGCATACCTTTGCATAAGCATTAAAAAGAAGAGTCAGACAGAGAGAGAGAGAGAGGGAGTGAGGGAGAGAAACAGGAGAGTTAGGCAGTAAGTTACTCAACTCATATGAATTTTTAAAATTCAGATTTTATTTTTTTTTTTGGATTTACAAAATATTTTTACATTTGAATCGTTAAAGTTCGTTCCCTTGGATTATTTTTTATTTTTATTTTATTTTTGGTGCTTGCAACACCATACAAAATCAAACCTTATAAATATTACTCTAGATACACAGTTTTGTGCAATCAATTTAAATCAAACTCACCATAAATATTCAGTCGAGCAGTATGTGATGCTTCACCAGCGCGAGAAATTGCTTTACATTCGTAATCGCCACCATCTTCTGACTTGACGGCTGATATATTAACATGACTAATAACGTCACCGAACATTGTTACGTATTGTCCAATCATAAGTCGGTCATTCTGTAACGAAATGAAAAAAAAAACAGAAAACAAATGTATCACTCTGTTTCTGTTTCTGTTTCTCTTTTCTTTTTTATTTTTATTTTATTTGATATGATAATATTTCAAGATAAAAAAAGGATGGCAAATGAAATAATAAAGATAACAAAAGGAAAGCATATTTGAATGAATGAATGAATAATAAATAATTCAAACATACACAAAAAATGTATGTGTGTATGTTAAAACCAACACTGAAAGAATACAAGACGAGCTTTAAGAAAAGCGAAAAAAAGATTTAAAAAAAATTTTCTTTCATTAGGCTAATAACAACATTTCATTAATTCAATGAAAAATTATTTCATTAAATAAATGCATATTTCATTCAATTAATGAATTATTTAAATTAATCATTAAAATAATGAATTTTTTTTAAATAAAAATTTTTCATTGAATTAATGAAATATTTTATAAATCTAATGAAATATTTTTTTTTAATAAAGAAATTTTTCTTTTTTTTTTTTTTTGACTTAAAATAAATAAATTTTTCATTGTAAAAAAAAAACTTAAATTTTTTTTGTTTTAATTTGCTTATTACTTCTAGCCTGCATTGAGCCATTGTGCAAAAAAATTTATTTTTTGTTTGTTTTAAAAATCATTAAATTTTTCATTGGATTAATGAACCAAATTCTTTCAGTGTAAAACATAATTTTTTTTAAATTTAATTTGTTTATTAGTTCCAGCCGGCATTGAGCCATTGTGCAAAAAAAATTTTTTTTTGTGTTAAAGTTCAATTCTTTTAATGTGAATATTTGCTTCTTGATGTCATCCATCAGCTGTCAACTGTTATTATTGACAAATAATGCAATTTTATATATTCCTTTTGTGAAAGCTCTTTACAATCATACGAGTATTGTGTTGCAGTTTGCTAGGGTTTTTTCTCGTATTGTCATATCGTTATCTTTTGGTGTAATGGTAGTTGCGTCCCTTTTTTTACTATTAAACAAAAAATATAAGGGAATCCACTAACCCACCTTCACCCATAGTTTAGCTTCTTGCCTATCCCAATAAAGTAATTGGTTGTGAGAATTATTATGTTAAAAAAAACCATAAAAATTAATACCCTTGTTATGTTGTAGTAAAAAAATGATTTTGATTTTCTTCAATTAATTGATCATCAATACACTACACAAACACGCAAGAGGTTGTTGTACTTTTGCTATAAACATGCATTGAATCTCTGCTATAAATACAACTGGGACATACAGCGAACTTTACGCCCTGAATATTCGGGGCTAGAAAATAAAACACATTTGTGTAAAGTAAAATGCCCACAGGGTTTATTTTCACAATGGGCTATGATCGCACCGCGACCTTTAAGATCTATTGTGCCCATGTTGTTTTAAATGGTCACATAGATTTTTTTCTATTTCTTACGCAGGCGTACAATGCACAGTGTCATGATTTTGTATAACAAGTGGCCCTAAATAAAGGGATTAATGGAAGGTTTTTTTAAATCTCAATTTAAAAACGTTCTTTTCTTAAAAAAATTTTCTATAGAACTCGAAAATATTTTTAATAAACGAATTGGCCAGCAAAATGTTTACTTTGGTGCACATACTTCTTTATGAATTTAATTAAATTGTTTTTTATGTTTTTCTTTTTGCCTTCTTTGACCTAAATACCAAAGTAGCTGTACATTTAATCTGTTTGCATGATATTTGATTTAAACTATTTCCAATAGAAATAAATAAAACTGAAATGTTATATAATCCTTTCAAACATTTTAATTTTATTTTTTCATATTGGCCTGTCGAAATGCATGTGAAATATTTTGCATACAACAAATACAAACATTGAGTATTGGCATTTGAACATTCTGTGTATGAACACAATTTTTTTTCAGCATTAAAAAAATGTTTAGTTTGGCGTGTGTTTTTTTTTAAACTAATTTTCAGCATATTTTTTTATGAAATTGTTGTTTTGTTGTCGTTACATGATGTTACAGAAGGTGTAGAAGGAGTAGCAACTGTTAGAGACATAAAGTGTAAAAATGTAATTGAATTTCCATAGAAAAAAATATAAAATTTCTTGGAATTAAAATTTTTTAAATTTAAAACTTTTTTTTTTTTAAGTTAAGCTGACTTCATTTTAAATAAATGAAATTAAAAAGTATTTTGAACACAATAACGGTACTCACGACGGTACTTGCAAACAGTGCAAGCCATGCAAATGAGTGAAAAAATGCTCCGTTTAGTTTAACTCAAGAACAAAATTTACACATTTGCTTTTTGCTTAATTTTTCTTTATTTGCACTGAAACAAACGTGAGATTAAATATAAATAAATAACAAACCCACATATACTATGATAGTTATGAGTTAAAGTTGCTATATTTTTTAAGTTTTTTTGGACTATTAACATTTGGGACACTCACAAACCAATTCAATCTGCTCAGCATATTTGTGAAAGGCAAATTATGGATTATGGTGTTTGCCAAGCAAAAATTTGGGCAATTAGAAAAGGACACTCACAACCTGCTTCCATCTGCTCACCGTACTTGCAAAATTTAAAATTTGCACTAACAGCATCGAGAATGCTCTTCATTTAAAAATGATTCTTTTTATCTCCAAATGAAACATTTTTTTTATTTTTTTTTTTATTTTTAATTCGTCTCTTTTTCTTTGTAATTCTGTCAGTTGCAGGCTGGTTTTAAGCTGAAAAGCTCTTATCATGATGATGGTTTTGTCATACGATGTTGTTGCTAAGAGGCAGCAGTTTTTTTTTTTTAATTTTGTAAATCAATATGTGTATCATGTCAATTACATAAGAATTTGTTAATGCGTGTATGTGTGGGTTAAAGGGTTTATTTACATAAAATGTATTAAAAGTGAAAGTTAATATGTCTTGACCAAAAATTACGTTAAAATAGTTTTTTATTTGTTTTAAATCAAACCTGAAATTTGATTATCATTTAAATTTCAATTAAAATTTAATACAAATAAATTTATAAATCAGCTTTAAAGTCTGTTAGTATTGCTTGTGGGGGTTTTACACTTTAACACGAGTGTTAAGATTTTTATTACAACAAAATGAAATAATATTTTTGGGGCACTATGGAAAAACCTTATAAAGTCCTTTTAAAAGACTTCAATTCTAGAAGCCTTAAAAGTTTTCCTTCTAAAATTATTTTAGATGCTAGAAAAACAATGTTGTTTCCATTGCCATCTAGTTAATTATTCCACCATCCCTGTAGTGCGATTTCTTATTCAATTTTAAAGAAAAATGTTTGATTAAAAATAGTTAACCCTAAAATTAAAAAACTTGCGATTCAGTAAAATTTTCAACTATCAGCTGTGGCGCTTACTTAACCCCAAAATAAAAGTGAAAGAAAATATAATAAAAAAAAAAAACATTTTTGGTTGCTGTATATGATATTTGTAATATTTTTGGTTGTTGTCTGCGGTATTCATATCAGTGGTGAATTTTTAACTCCTAAAGTTATCCAACAATTATTGAATCACACATTCCTGCTACTAAATCCCACTACTGAGCTACAATAATAAAGTTACTGAGTTAATGGCTCTACTGAGTCAATTTTTACTTAAGGCGCTTTAAATGATTTTCCCTTATTAGCACAGATTTGCTACCACTGTCGAAAAATCTTATGAGAATTTTATATTGAAAGATTTTCATTGGATATGTCAAGTGCTTTTGTTATTTTCTTTTTTTTCATATGCCCCAATACAAGGAAAGTAGGTTAGGTTAAGTTACACAGGGCTCACTTGGGTTCTCCGACGTGGTCTTTTTGTGATAGCTGTATAGGAAGTAAAGAAGCACAGCAAAGGAAATAAATAGGAATACAAGGAAAGTAGAAATATTAAAGCCACTGTACAACTAAAATTTCTATCCTCATTTTTTGTCATATTGTTTTCACACTAATCAAAAGAGTAAGTATGACTCTTTTGATTAGATTTTTTGAAAATTCGTTTTACAGCGTAAACCCACAATTAATAAAAAATGTTAAAATCTTTTTATGGGTCGATTACCGATTGCAACCAAACTTAAATTGCGTTGCCAATTGTCAGATTGGTATTACAGAAAGCAACAGGCTGCTAAAAACTGGAAATAAAAAGTTTAAATGGTTAAATTTGCTATCAAACAATAATTTGAGTTTTTAATACCGCACGTAGAAGTTAATCCAAACGTTGCTTGGGGCGTTTTAACCAAACGAAAGCCACAACAGAAGAGGTGAGATAGAAAATAATAGAAAATTATGGATGCATTTATATTCCAAACTTGAAACCAAGAATTATGTAGCACAAAATAAGCAGCATATTCAAAGCAGAAAGGCATGATAAACCAGTCTACTCTAAAAGTAAACTGATTAGCCAAAAGACCATCTTTGTATATTAAAAATAAATTAAAAAAAAAAATCTTTATAAAAGAAACGAGCTACCGAGCTTTAGCGGATTAGAATTATCGCTAAGGCTACGCCACATTCCCTATTTCTTGCTCATCTTCAAAATAAAATTCGACAGAAACCGCATTTTCAATAGTTTTTCTTAATTTTTTTTTCTGCTAAAAAAAATACGTTTTATTTTTTACTATTTATTTTGTTTATTTTTGTATTTTAAAATTGTAAAAATAGAATTTTCGATAAGAACAATTTGCATTTGAGTTGCTGTGCCCGATCAAAAGACTACTTAAGTTTAGGTCGATTATGGATAGCATTTCAAATTATATTTGCGAGGCCTCTTTGTTAGAAAAAGCGACTAAAATATTTTTTATTTTCATCAGAAAACTTGATTAATTTTTTTATTTTTTTGTATAAAAAAATTTCTATGACACCAACTTACAGCAACTTTATTCCTAATAGGAGGAGAGATAAAATAAAAAAAAAAACACTTTTATTCATAATTGGGCTGATTGCATTGAAAATTAAGTAAAAGGATTTACTTAGTTTTGCTTTTAAATTTAAAATTCCCATAAAAAAAATTCAAGTCAACAAAAGAAATTCATATTTTGTAGTTTAAAAAAAAAAACTTTGTAATGAATTTTACATGTGAATTGCCAAGTTCCGGCTGTGGTTCTTGTTTTTATAGCTCTGGTCAAATGTAAAATGTTTTCAAAAACAAAAGGAGCCATAAATTCTAGTAAAAACATGCACTTTTTTTAACACAAACAGTAAAAAAAAAAAAAACAAACTGAAAATAAAAATGCATTACAAAAGCCCTCATTCCTACACCTACACTAATCCAAAAATACTCATATAAAATTGCTGGCATCATATACTCTTCTGTGAGTGGACAGGCATGTGTGAGATGTATTACACAGCCACTGATACACATGAGCACATAAAATGCATATAAATTTAAAGAGAGTTCTTTATATTAGGGTCTCGAAAATTTGTCTAGAATTTCAATGGATTTTTCAAAATACCAAAAACCTATTAGAAGGCCTTAGAACGGGGATAAGTCAGCTGGCCTCTGCACTCAAAATAGTCATGTTACAAAAATTCTTTAAGTCCAGAACCTAAATCAACGCATTTGATATTGTGTAACTCATCAAAATTTTGAAATTTTGTCATGAAAAATACAAAAATTTCGAAAGGTTTCCAACGAAGAATTCATTTAACAATTCAAAGACTTGCCTGGCTGATTTGTCTGCCATTGCAGGCACCGGGTTTGGGCTTGTTATGTTCCCAATTAACTCTATTTGGGAATGTGACTGAAATTAATAGTAAATTTGTATTTGGTATGACAGTGTTGGCCTAAGGTTACAAATTTCTCCAAAAAAACAGCTGAGTGTGCGAGAAGAGCCTTCCGCATCTCCCAAGATGAATAAATGAATTAAAGGAAGGTTTAGCAAGAGTTCAATTGGATCCATTGTATGGACGCAATTTAATCTTTGAATGTTATTTCGTTATACAGCGCAGTGTCTTAAACCTCAGATGTAGATAGTGGCTGAATATGAAATCACAACAATATTGGTTGGCAACAAGGCGTATCGGGGCGATGAAAATGATTTTTAGTATTTTTTGTTGGTCCATAAATTAATTGATTGTGAATGATGTGCAAGAAAGATTCTTTGATTGAATTAAGAGAGCCTTAAATCATACCTATTTAAAGCTTTCAGCTATTCATTTTGTTGCACTCAGCTAGATCATCAGGGATTTTTACTTTTAAACCTTAAAGTTCTTCAACTTTTCTTTCTATTTTTGTCGTCTAAATATTTTTTTTAAATTTTTTTAAACAGCTTAAGCTATAAATTTAAAGCTTTCAGTTATTCATTTTGTTGCACTCAGCTAGATCATCAGGGATTTTTACTTTTAAACCTTAAAGTTCTCCAACTTTTCTTTCTATTTTTGTCGTCTAAATATTTTTTTTAATTTTTTTAAACAGTTTAAGCTATAAATTTAAAGCTTTGCCTAGTGCTTTGTACAGTTTTTTGCTAGCAAAAATTTATGGCAGTCTAATTTATATGCACATGCACGTGTAGTTGTAAGCATACGAATGCAATTCATGTCTATGTTGATTGCAAAATGGAACAAGCAAATATAAACACACACACCGGCACCCAAACACCAGTTAGCAGTGCGGTCAAATCTTTATGAAATTGCATTCGAAATTTTGTTTTTAAATTTCTTTCTATTTTTTTTTCAAGTTTTTATTTCATTTTGCTTTGTTTTGTTTTTGCTATTGGTTGCAGTTTAGCTGGGCAATATTTCTTTTTTAATTTTCAACAGATCTGTGCAGTTGTTGTCGGTTTTTTATTAAAAAAGAAATACTGAAATGCAGAATATGTAATGAAATGAATTGTTTTGTTTGGTTGCTGTTCTTGTTGCTGCTGTTTACATGAGCAAATATTTTATGGAGGTATGCGTATGACTGCAATTGCTTGCCATCTAGCTGAATGAATGAAGGGTACTAAAAGCAGTTTGTATGAAAGTACTTACATTAGGCAAGGCAAAACCATCCAATTGCCAAACAATTTTCGGTGTTGGATTACCGCTTGCACTGCATTTTAATGAAACAGACGGTCCTGGCTGCATGGTCTGTTCAATGAACTTGTAGATAAGTTGTGGTGCCACTTCTATATTTAAAGAAAATATTATTTAACAACAAATGCAATAAAAAAATGTCAACATTGGCTTAGGTTCTTATGCGTAAAGAGGACTGTGTATTCTTTTTTTTTTCTATTTTGTTTTTGACTTACCTCCCAGCCTTAATTCGGCCGTTGCTTGTACTGACTCTATATCATTTTTCACCATACACTGGTACATGCCCTTATCTTCTTTGGTAATTGAGGTAATACGCATATGCTCTTTAGATAACAAACGCACCCTGGCACCCGCTCTTAAGGGATGACCATCCTTTAACCAGGTTATGGTTTGCTTAGGGAACCCCGATATGCTGCAAATCTAAAATTCAAATTAACGTTCGTCAAGTGAGTTTTTTTTTTTTTTTTTTCAATTTCTATTTTTCTGTTGTGGCTGTTAGATGTTACATATGCGTGACTATTTGTGAAAATATTTAATGAAACCAAAAATAGCATTTCTTTTTTTTTTATGCTGCCAACCCCCCAACCCAACCAACAAGGATTTATAAGTTCCCAAATAGTTTTGGAGAAACAAAGAGTAGGAAAGCAGGAGATAAATAGAATTAAATGCCAGCTTTCCCTCCCTGTTTTTTTTTTTTTAATAAATTTGGTTTTTATTTGTTTTGCCGTTTATTTGGTTTTGTTACGTTGCACTAAAGTATGTGTGCCAGTAAATGAGTATGAGTGCGAGTAAGAGTGTGTTGATGTATGGCTGTGTAGATTTAGTAATTTTGTTTTCATTTCCGTTGGCATCAGTGAATATCTGTGTGTGTGTTTATTCTCACATATGCATGTATGCATTAATGTCTATACGTACCAAATCAGCAGTTTTTCCCAAATTGACTGTCTGCACAGTGGGTTGTATGGCTGCTGTCAACGGTGAAGTGACAGACATTTGCACTTCAAGTGTTTCACTGCCCTCTGAATTAGTGGCCGTACAATAGAAAGCACCATTATCCGATTTGTCCACTGCGGTTATAATCAATGTTCCATCTTTAATTTTCGCTCGTCCAGTTGCCAACAAATGCTGTATGGATTCTTCGTTATTGGGTCGCTTAGTGTGCCAGCTAAAATTTAAATGGCAGAAAAGAAAAAAGTCCAAAAGAACAGAAAATAGAAAATAAAAATAAGCAAATTAAATTAACACATACACCATAACAACAGCTATTTAATAGGGAAGCAAAAATTAAATTTCACAAATATTTTGTGACCATAAAAAAATAAAAAATATAAATATTTAATTTACTAACGTTGACGTATTTGAATTGAAAGCAACTAAGAATAACGAAAAGTGTAAATTAAATCAAATTAATCACATTAAGGCCCCTTACTACAACTTTCGACAGTTAAAGTTAGGATTTTGTGGCGCAAATAACTGGTTTTTTAATAAAACCTTAGAATAGAGGACACACTTTCCGTTACTTAACTTATTGAGTTTTTAGTTTAATATTCAACCAAGATCTGGATATTTGACTTAAAAAATCTGAACTTTAACTATCGGTAACTTGTAATAATGACCCTAAGGAAGACCCATTTAGTATTTTTTTTTCTAATTTCTTGAGACTTCTTTAAAATGATTTTAATTCAATTTTTTTTAAAAATTTTAGTAAATTATTCGATCTTATAAATTTATTATTATTAAGATCTCAATGAAAAAATTGTTTTTGTTTTAATTTTCCAATATTTCGACTTTCTTTTGAAGGTCTTGTTTAAAAATAAATAAATAAATTTCCCTGAAAAAGACCTTCAAAAGAAAATCGAAATATTGGAAAATTAAATTTTTTCATTGAGATCTTAAGCTTAAATAATATTCACTAATAAAAAATTTTTTAAAGTTAAACTAGGGGCCTCCTTTTTCCAAGTACTCCCAAAATACAACCTAATTTAATTCCTAGAATTTAGATATTTTTATTTGAATTTATTGCCACTTTGCTGTTTAACCAACAACTTCATGAATTTCAATAATTTCAGTGTTTTGTAAATAGAATTTAATTTTTGTATTAAATTCCCAATACTCAAACTACATTGTATCATAAAAGATGCGCACAGCTACAAATTATTTAATGCAACAACACTATAAAAGTAGTTACAAATTCTGAAGCCGGATCATTTGGCCAGCAGTTTGCCATGAACAAAGAGCTGCTGAGTTAGAGGGAATCATTTATCGTACTCTACTAAGCTTTTTGTGGGCATGGTAAGTACTTACCGTACGTCATTAAGCTTTCGGGTATTCATATGAGATCCTTGGTAGGCAGAGAGAATTATTTTCCTTATACGTGAATGAAATTAGACAAATAAAGCATAAGTTTCATAATGTTTTAAAACGAGTTGTTGCAGCCTACCCATTTGAAAAGAAGACCTGACCGCCTTTGAATTACCTCAACAACCACAAATCCTTACATTTTTTAATGAATTACATTGAACAGAAAAAAACCAAACAAAAACAAACAATTTGTAGGGCTTGTCTCATAGTATTGGACGCTAAATGTTTCCCTTGCAAACAATAAACAACATTTTAATGTTCAATGTGAACATCTGTGGGCATATCAGTTTACCTTAAAAGATTATATTCACCGCGGTGAACTTTTTTAAGGATCTAAAAATTATTATAAACAAAAGCTGGCAAAAATATAAAATCAATTTCGTACAAATAACCACTAAAGTCTGGATTTTGTCAGCCAAATAATCAGTGTTTGAAAAGATCTTCATCCTAAAAGCGGGAAGTTAAGCAGTAAATTAAGAATCCATTTCATGCCACTTAACTTATTGGCAATTCTTAATTTTAAAAGCCGTTTATGTGGTTTGAAAAATTCTCTATGTAACTGTTGGAAAGCTGTATTTGATGACTATCAGTCGTACTTGAGTTTTATGAAATTAAAAAGTATTCCCTGCCAATTAGGTTTTCCTTTTATGTATGCCACTGAAAATAGTGCTTCTTCACTTATATTTTTAATCCTCTAACTATCAATCTTCTCCATAACAAACTAGACTCATAAATACTCGTGCACACACATTTTTAAAAAGTAATAAATTGCTTTAAGTTTAGTATGTACGTTTGAATTGTCTTCATATGCTTCATTCCCATATAGAAAGAAATATTTGCCATCTTTTTTTTTATTATGTTTTCCAATTTTCTTATTGGTTTTGGGGCTTAAAATCTTATTAAGTTTTATTTCCTTGTGCTTTTTGTATCTTTTTCTACTTTTTTTATATAAAAAATAAAATTCCTTTCATTTGAAGCTCATTCGCAAATTGCATTGAACATAAAAATAAATACAAACAGTCGCAGTGAGGGTATTTTACAAAAGGGTGTGTTAGTTTTATGTAAATAATTTTGCTGGCTTGTATTTTTTTTTTTTTTTTCAAAAAACTATAAAGAAGACTGGCGAAATTTGTAAATCAAAGCAATTTAAGCATATACGATAGTATAGAAGACATTGTCTTGCACGTAGTCCTCAATTTTAAAAAAATTAATGCTCTATTATATTTTGCCATGAGCATTCACAACTAAATTAAATTTTTTATTGTGTTCATTTCATATAAACAAATAGATTAAATTGCACAGGGTGCCCCAAATAAACAAAAAAAAAAATAGAAAGGAGCTCACTTGAGCTCTCTGACGTAGTCTCTTTGTGATACCTGTATAAGAGTAAAGATGGATAGAAATAGAGATAGAACAGTGAAAGGAAGTATAGAGATAGTAAAGGAAAGAGTAAGAAGAAGACGAGTCCATATACCATGCCTAGCCCTGTAGTCGACAGTGCAGTGAGACCCTGCAGGTAGCGCTCCCTGGCAGTTTACAGCAGAGGCAGAGAAACTAAACAAGTAAATACAGCCAAAAAATTATTTGAGCTAAAAAGGGCAATGCCACGCCCTAATTTTTATTTGGTTTTATTTGCAATGATTTCAATAATTACAAAATTTAAATAAACTTATTTTATTTAAAAAAAAGTTTATACACGAAATAAAAATCCAAAAACGTTTTCTTTTCTCAAAAAAGGTATTGCCCTTTTTCCACTATTTTTAAAAATATTTCCACTTTTTTTCCAGCTTTAAGTACGAACAAAAAAGAGCTAGATTTTACAATAAATAGTGCAGAAAAATTTAAACAGGGCATTGCCCTTTTATAAGACCATGAAAAACCATTACATTTTTAACCTAATTGTTTTTACAACCAAAAGCTCTATGACATTTACATCAATCTATTGCTGCGAGTTCCTTTAAATAGACCAAGTGAATTCTAAAATTTATGGCAGCTGCTGCATAAAATTTTTATGGCTGTTGTTTTTAAACGAATCGAACTAAATGTAATGGAAATAAAGAAGCAGGAAAAACACATATTTTTCCTTATAAAGCTTTACAATTATTTTTACCCTTTTTTATTTATTTTTTTCTTCTTGAACTCTTTTTTTTTTTTTATTACTCTATCAACCGCTAGTCAATAAAAATTGCTGTTGAACTATTTTCTTTTATAGTTTTGTTTGTTATTTCTATTTGTTTTATTAGTTTTCTTTTTTGTTTCTTTGCAGAGTTTTCTTAAATTTCACAAAGTAAAAAAAAACACAAAAACTTTGGTTGGGAGAACAAAATTTTAAAACTATTGAAAGTTAAATTTTAGTAATTTCTGTTTGCAAAATCATGAGTCAAATTAAGGCTAATCTTACCTTTAAATTACACTGAAATAACAATCGCTATAAAATTTTTTTAGTTGTCAGGAAATATTGATTGAAATCCCCTAAAAATTTAATACTCTTATCAAAAAAAATATTAATGAAAACTTTAAAGAAAAAATTATATAAAAAATTTCAATAACGTTGACTTTAAAGTCTACGTTAATTCTCTTGTTAAACTTTATTTTATATTTCTGTATTTCATTAGTGAAATAATTTTTTTTAGAACTAAAACTAGAATCAGCAACTGGGACTAGTCAGCTGATTACTGTGCCCAGAATAGATCTGTTGTGATACTACTTTCGATTTAAAAATTTTCCTGGTTTTGATTAAGAATTCAAAGAATTTCTTGGGTAATTTATCCTCTATAGCAGACGCTTGTAGGTAGTCATGCTTTAAGTAACGAAAACGAGTTCAAATAAGACCGTTAAAATGATCATGGGCTTTAATTCCAGCGCGACCTTTAAGATCTATTGGCCAGCCCAGTTCTTAGCTACAATCCAAGGAAGTTATTGTGTATTTCGATTCGAATCGAAAAGGCTTCGAATAGAATTTTCAATTTCAAAAAGAAAACTAATTCGAAAAAAAATTAAAACTGCTCTCAAAATTTGTTAATAAAGCTGTGCTGGATTTTCGAAAGTTCTACATGTTTTTTTTCCCTTCAAATTGAAAATTCCTTTTGAAAATCATTTCGATTCGAATCGAAATACATAATAAACCCCCAAGACTCTTTGCGAATCTCGTAATTGCCGTAGGATTAATCATACCTAAGTGCTCTAGTGCTTGAGGTTTCCCGTTAGTTTTAATATAAACTACAGTAGTCGTTTTTTACCACACGGATTTTACTCATGTGATGAGTTTAATCAACAATGACCCATCAGCAGCTCAATGTAGAGTTTAATGTCGTTTCTGCTGCGGTTCAAAACAACCACTGCCTTAATGCGTTTGGTGTTAACGAGTGTCTTTGACTGCCGCATGCCCACTGCAGCTCTTCAGCAGTCTTGTAAACCTTGTTTCTCTTTCTTGCGTAGTAGGCCGCGAATAAAGTTGTTTTATACCCTGCAGAAGAACTTTGGACCCATGAAAAGGCTATCCCCACCCTTTTAAGCCCCCGCTACAGGAACATACTACATGTTCTACTGTATCTAATCCAATTTTTTATTGTTTTTCATGAGAAAGTATTACATTTTTTTATTAAAAAAAAAATTTTTTTTTATGAAACAGTAAAAAATAAAATTTTCACAAAATCTTTGTATTTGTAACTTGCAACCATCAACAACTTTTCAACTATTTGCTGGGCTTGCTCTATACCATTTCCTTACCTAACTCCAGAATTTAAAAGAAAACAAAATCAAACTCACATCGTTTGCTTATTCCAAGTTTCAGTTGAGGAATAAATTAGCTTGCGACAATATTGTTAAATAAATAAAAGAGAGTGAGTTAAAGAAATTGGATATTTTTTTTCTAGAATATTTTGTGGATTCTTAAATTGCCTGTAACATAAAAAAACCCTGGCTTGTAAGTGTTGAGTGTGTAAATTTATTTTTATTTCTTTTTTTTTCAAATTTCAATTCTATTTTGTTTCCCTTGCCATCAAGTAAATGTTTAGTTTGATGCTTAAATGTTACTTTAGTTTCTTTCTTTCCTTTTTTTACAACTAATTTTTTTTTATTTCAAGGGAAGAAGGCTTCAATATAGAATTGATGAGTTAGATTTACATAATTTTTAGATTGTGCCAACCAACTACTGGAAAAAAAAATTAAAGCACAACGTAAACGTTTTAAATAAACATTTAAACACCTTTTTAGAAGCTTCCGTTTTCTTTATAAACATATTAAACTAAAAAGAAGGATTCATCCTAAGTTTAAAAAAAAAAAACTCAAGAACTACTAGAGGTTTCTCACGATTTTCGACATAAAAACTTAATCGCTTAGGCTTTCCCTCTTCACATGTTGCGTGCATACAAAAAATAATTTTGATTATGAGAATCAAATTTACCGTTGCTCAAAAATTTAAATGATGTTAATTGAATTTTTTAGTTAAAGAGGCAGAAACCTTTTGCGGGTTGAGTAACAATCTAATACACAAGGAAGATAAACGAAGTCTTGAAGTAGTTAAGGACACTCATGAACCCTAAACGCATTAAAGTAGAAGTTTTTGTGATACTCAGCAGAAATGATACTAAATTCTGCACTGAATTGTTGATAATATATTTTAGACTAAGCTACTATATGAATAAAATTAGTGTGCTTCCTGTACTTTCTGTCTAGGAGAACAAGAAACAGCCGAATATATTCTGTGCGCAGAATGAGCCACATAGGCAGTGGAACGTTGGCCACAGAAAACCTAAATTCGACTTCGGTTGTTACAACTAAATTTGTTATTAATCAAAAAATTCAGTTGTAATAATCACATTTTTTAGTCGCAGTAACCTGAATTCTATAAGACACTGAGAAAACAACTTTGGTTGTGAGAACTAAATTTATTTCCAATCAAAAATTCGGTTGTCATAGTCAAAGTTTTTAATCGTGACAATAAAAAATCGGTTTTACAGTTAGAAATATTTTTACTTGAATCACATTTTTTACTGTAGTATCGAATTCTGGTTGCTATAACTAAAAAATTTGTAAATCACAACCGAATTTTTGATTGGAAGCAAAATTGTTTTTTGTGTTTAGAGTCCAAAATTTAATTCTATTAAAAATATTTAGTATTTTAACACCGATTTTCTTTTATCACAATTAAAAATTTCGATTATCACAACTGAATTTTTGATTGGTAAGAAATTTAATTCCCACAACTGAAGTTATTTTTTTATGATGAATTATATAAGAATCACCTGATTAGTAAGGAGTTTCAAACTGGACTGCACAATAGATCTAAAAGGTTGCGGTGCAGTTATGGTCCATAATGATACTATTAATTGTTAGAGTGGTAGAAATTATTTAAGGCCGCGTAAAATTTAGAAAAATATGATTGAGAAATATTTTTGTCTATTTTACTAAATTTCTATCAACTCAACAAACAAGTATAGACGATTATCAGAATTGGATGTTAGCAAATTTGATTCTCACAATCAAAATTATTTTTTAAGTGAAGGTCAGAAATCAGTAAAACTCCATAGCAATCTACAGTCGTCAGAGAGTGGAGACAAATAAAGGAATTCATGAAGAAACACTTTTTTTAAATACACCTCGCCCCAAATTACCAAACCTGCGATCAACAGATTCATGGCTTAATAGGCGATCCACTATAAATAGAAAAAATAAACGCCAAACAGTCAAATAAATTCCAAACTGCCCTCAATTCCACTAGTAATATTGATCAAAATGATGTGAAGTTTTACTAAGTCAATCCTTAGAATGAACTATAAAAACGATTTTTAGAAATAAGTAAAATTAATTGCCAACTGCGTTTAGATCACCTGCTGATATGGATCAAAATCAAGTCAAGTAATACTAAGTGAGTCCTTAGGATGAACTATAGAAACGGTTTGTGAAATAAGTTAAATTAATTGCCAACTGCTGGATCAAAATCAAGTCTTTTACTTTCAAATAGATGAAGCTTCAGGAAAGGCTATAAAAACGATTTTCGGTAGTCAGCTGCTAATTTTGTTCAAACTCAGTAGAGGCTACAATTAGCACACAATTTGCAAAGATGGCTTGTTGAAAGTAGCTTTACAACAGCTACAAAAAATGTCTTTGAATTTCATATAATATTTTTTTTCCTTTTTTTTATATTAAATTTCAAAAGTACCTTTTTTGAAAACCTTGCCTGTGTGCTGCATCTGTGTAGTCGTTTTATATTTGTATGAACATGTTTTCCATATTTCGTATTGAATGCTCAAGTACAAACGTATAAATGAATAGTGAGAGGACATTTTGTTTAATTCACATGATGCCGTCTCGTTTGGCTCTTTTTTTTTATGATTGTTTTTTTCACAAATTTTTAAAGTCACCTCATACCATTTCATCAGCCAAGAATTTGTGTTTATGAGCGTTTATTTTAGTAAATGTTTATGTGCATGTGTGTGTGTGTGTGTTTAAGTGTGTGCTTGGATACACATTTCACATACGTTTATATTATTTATAGCCTGTGCTGTGCTTAAGACCGGTTGTGCTTATTTTTCAAGGAGCCATCGTTTCGCATAATTATTTTCAAGCTGCAACTTTAAACTACACATATTTATATGACAGCCATATTAAATGAAAGAATACGATAGCTTAACACCAACACTTAAACACACACACATAGATGATTACAAACTTGCAGATTGCTTTTCATATAAATTACAATGAAATGTTGTTGGCTTGGTTGGTTGGATATTTGTTTAAATTGGACTAGCATGTATTTACTTGCATGTGTGTGTGTGTGTGTAGTTGTCTGATTTTCAAGTTATAAGTGTGCAGACACTTGAAGAGATGAAAACCAGAAATGTAAGCATTTCCCATTTCTGTTTTTAGAATATTTTAAATAACGTTCACTGGCACAAACGCCCACAACACATTAAATACTTACAAATTGCAAGAGTTTAACTTTAGGCCATGTAAGAATTAAATTGCAGACAAATTTGAAGTTTAATCGAAATAAGTAAATAGTTTTCGTTTTCGGTTTTTTCTCTTTTCTTCTTTTTTTTTTTCTTTAAAAGAGGCTCAACTGAAGTTGAAGTCTTTTTGCTAACTTTTTATATTTTTCTTACACAAATTGTTTGGGCTGAGAGAATTATATTTTTTAGTCATGTAGAGTAAAAAAAAAAATAGGAAGAGGTAGTCCAATCAATAAACACTAAAGTTTACTATGATGAGTTAATTAAAGACTATGGCTGGTTAAGCCACAGAGTTTACTGAACTGCAGTTTATACCCATCAAATAATGCTGTCTAGAAGTAATTTTAGAAGGCATGCAATGCTAGAGAATCACTTACACAAACATCTGCCTAGAAGCAATAGCTTTAGTTGTCAAGCAATTCCCTCATACCCCAGTACTCTTATATAGGGTGTCCGAACAAGAACGCAAGATTTAAATTTGGCGCCATTCGAAGTGTCATTGCTTGACATTTGAACAATTGTTATTGTTTGCTAGTAGAAGTTACGAGGTTAGTAAAAAATGACCATGGACTGCGAAGGGAGTTCGTTAATTGCGTATTGGAGAGACAACATGAAAATGCTGATTTTGCCGATAAAATCATCTTCAGTGACGAGGCCCATTTCCATATTGATGGCTTCGTCAATAGGCAGAATTGTCGCATTTGGGGTGAGGAAAATCCTCGAGTGATTCACGAGAAGCAAATGCATCCTCAACGTGTCACTGTGTGGCTGGAGGAATCATTGGACCTTTTTTTTATGAAAATGAGGCAGTTTAACCAGTTTTTTCTTGCCTAGAATTGAAGAAATGAATGTGGAGGGCTTGTGGTTTCAACAAGACGGCGCCACATGTCATACAGCCAGGGAAACAATTCAATTGCTGCATCAGTCATTTATTTAAAATTTAAATCTTACGTTCTTGTTGGGACACCCTTTATAAATGCAAGTGGAAGGGCTTAGCATTTGTAACGACAATTTTTTGCTGGTTGTTGGGGCTGCCCAGCGGCGGCCAGGATCGTACATAAAATAATTTAGCGAATGTTTAGGAGCGCACAATAAAATAATCCCTTTACCTACTAAACAGTTTTAATCGCAACGACAGAAAAAGAAATTCAAGTCCATGGTTTTTTTTTCGAAATTTTATAAAACGTATACGATTTATTTAACAAATGCTAGCTATCTAGCAGCTTGTTTACTCAAACTAACTCTCCAGAATGATAGTAGTAGTAACAGATTGGGCGAATCTCTGAACTCCGCCTTCAAAGCGGTGTATTGTCTCGTAGGGTTTCCCTGGGCTTTCAAACACTTTGGAGCAATATCGGCGTTGAAACTCTTATTTACTACTGGCCTTTGATCCATGTACAAAAAAACTTCATAGCGTACGGTAAAACAATCCTTTTACCTTCTAAGCAGCTCTTATTACATGGCTTTAACACTTGCTTCTACTTTTCTATTGTTATCGCTCTACACAGTTAGGAGCTTTAAGGAGCGTTTGTGGTGTCACTATAGAACGTAGTTTGTTCTAGCGTTGTATGACCTCTTATTTCTATTATTGGTGATTATAATTTCTCTAGCAGTAAGATGTTGGTGTACCTGATCTTTCTGTTTAAGCTTAAAAAATATAGTTTGTGGAGGACCTACCACGTCATTTACAACTCTTGCGCCTACTAAGTCATTCTTATTTGAAGTTTTCATAAAAAATATTTTTAGTTCAATTCAAGTTGTTTTCTTTAGATTTTATGGCTCTAAATTAAAAATTTTGGCCACACACAATTAATTGAGGCCAAAAATGGCAAAAATGTTGGCATTAGATTTTTTTATTTTAGCCCTACAAATTCTCTGGTATACATTTTGCCATCAAAGGCTTATGGTTATATATGCTATAATTTTTTTCTTCCTTAACTCTGACATATTAATTGCTTTTCAGTGTTTTATCTGCCTGTTACGTCTCAGTTTTAATTTTTATTGTCTTTCATTTTCTGGTGCGCAACACAACCATTTTTTCATTCCATCACAAACAAACTTTATTGTTGCTGTTTCATAAAAAATATTAAAAAAAAAAAAAAACAATAACAAATGGAAAGGATTTAAAAGGAAGTTAAAATAAAAACAAAAAAATAATTTTTTGATGCGCATATAAATTGACTTTATAAACTTTGAAAAAGTATAAGAAGGCTTTTGGCAGGCAAAAGTAAGTGTATGCCTGAGTGGTGTGTGCTTTTGTTTTATATAATGAAATACTCACCGATATACTGGTTTGGGATTTGCATATGCCACACATGGCACCACTACGGGATCACCCACTCGTGCTATAACACTGACAACTTTCTCATTCATTATCGGTGGCACCAGTTCTCGCATTTCTTTACAATTTTTCGTTTAATTTTTTTTTATTGTTCAAAAGCAGCACAGAAAAGAATTTTTATGGAAGAAAATCAAGCAATAATTGAATTGTGCTTTCGGGTGTAGTTTTTTTCTTTCTTACTTTTTGAAAAAAAAAATTGTGTGTGAGTATGTTGCTTTTTTGCTTACCGGTCAATTGAATTTTGCCCACATTGCTGCTTACAACAGAGTCTTGCGTCAATTTGTGATGTGTACGACAGCGATAAATTTTAAGGGCATCCGTGCGTGTAATATTGTACACTAGCAGCTCTCCCGTTGGTAGCATGTGATTTTTACCATCTTTGAAAAATAAATGTTATTGTTGTTGTTGTTGTTGTTGTTGAAAATAAAGAAATTTGGAAAATTTATTAAATTAAATTCAGTCAAGTGAAACCCATAAAAAAGCCAGAGTTTGATTTTATAAAATTTTTAATTATAGCGATCGTAAAGAAAACCGAGGGCGTCTTGCCTTCTTAAAATTTGAAATAAAAATAAAAAAGAAAAGAAAAGACAAAACATAAAAGTTGTGATTGTAATTGTATTTACCTCCTTCCAGTGATGGATAAATATTAAAATTGGGCTCTTGCAGCCATGATGTCACCGTTACATACTCTTTCACAAAAGAGGGTATATTGCATTTTATTAAGACATTGCCGCCAATAAAGCCACCAGGATTTTGTACTTCCGGTTCATAACGTTGATTAACCACTATTGAAAATAATTATTAAAAACCATTCAATTAATACTCAATTAATGCTGGTATTCAAAATGACTAAAAAAGACTTCAAGTAGAAATTATGAAAAATTTATCACAATATCGATTTTAAGTCCACTTTAATCTTCTTTGAATACAAGCACAAAATATAAAGCTTTAGCTGTCTAAATTGTAAATTTAGTTAAATGAGTCGATTTTGTACTAAAAATTAAACACTTACTGAAACATAAACACCCTTATTCCATTAAGCGTCATCAACATCGAGAAAACGTTTTAATTTTTTAGTGTTTATGGTAAATGGTTAGCAATCAAAATTTCAATTTAATTTAAATGGAAGCTTAGATCGATATTCGGCCATAATTTAGTCTCTGTTCTCAATAAAAAAAAAAGCGGTGAAAGTCGATACTATTAAAAAAGAAAGTTTGCCATCACTATTGACCCGAGTGCTTTCTAAACTAATATTTTTTTTAAATTAACAAAAACAATTTGCTGAGTAGTCGAATTCTCGCAAAAGTTTGTTTAATGTTTTTATTTAATTTACATATAAAATTTTCTGACGATTCAGATGATTGTTCGTTTTCTATAAACAGCAAAGAAGGCCAATAGTTGGAAAATTTGTTTAAGATTTTTTTTTTATTAGATATGATAATTAAAATGTATCGATAAATCCTTTTGAATTTTAATGACTAATTTAAAATTGAATTAAAACACAAACAAAAGTTATGATGTTGCCTTAAAACTGACAACGATGTTGATGACGCCAACTGGAATAAGGATGATTCTTAATCCTTATTAAATTTGGTGTTATCTAACAACAGAAAAACGATTTTCACTTTTTAGCGCTTAGAGTAAGTCCATATTATAGTTTTCAGTATCGGTCGCTAACTGTCGACACTATTTTTTTTAACAACACAAATCCGCGGAGCTTCTTCTCTTGTCTGCAGAAAACACCCAAGCTCTAGACAGGGATCGAACCTGCGACCCCAAGACTAAAAGGTTAGTACGCTACCTACTAGTTGACGTGGGCACCCATTTTTAATATTTTTTTATTACTATGTAAGCATAAGTATTGGGAATGATTTGGTTTTTTTTTTTTAATAACGAGTTGAAGAAAAACTAAATTAAAAAAAACTTTAAAACTTATATTTTTTCTTGCTTACGATTTTGTTTTTAATTTAATTTTAATTGATTCATGAAAAACAACCAAAAATATTTGAAAAATTTATGCTCTTATACAAAAAATTTTTGAAGTAGACTTTAAAGTAAATTTTAGGATAAAATTACATGAAAAAATTTCTATACAATTGACTTTAAAATCTACTTTAATTTTTTTCATACCAATTTTTTATATCATTAAATTCTTCGTTTCCTGTAAACAGCCCATCAAAATTGGGGAATAACGAATCATAATTAAAATGATATTAAAGTTCATATAAAATTGAAGATGATATTGCCGACGCCCAAGGGTTAAAGGGTGATTATTTATTTTAAAATTGTGTTCGTTTTAAAAAATTATGAAATAATAAGTGGCTGTAAGCACATCTACTCACCAGCTTTTACTACAACATCACGTGATACAATAGAACCAACAGCATTCGTTGCCACACAACGATATACTGACCAGTGAACATCTTGCCGAAATTCATCAGCCTCAAATGGAGGAAAATACAGCGAACCATTTGCTAGGATATGACGTACCTAAAAGAAAAGAAATAAAATTAATTAATAATCTCAATAAATAGCCCAAAGGAAACCCTTAATAATCTAAATAAAAATAAACTTTTAAAAATCTAAAACCGAATAAAAATAAACGAAAAACTATGCAGTCATTGTCGTGGTTGCAGTCGAATTCACCACAAAATCATATAAAATATATAACTGGTGTTGTTACCTATCACTGTTGTCGTCACTGCAGCGACACTCATAATCAGGCTTTTTTTAAAGTGCGAAATAATTAAAAAAAAAATTCGATTGAAATAGTTCGATATTTTTGTTTAGATTTTATTCCTGCCGCCTAATTGTTAAAAAAAAAAGATTTTCAGCTTTTTTTTCAAGACCTAAATTTTTTAATGCACTCAGAGAAAAAACGACACCATCCGCTATCAAAATGACAACAAACGGTGCTCATTTTTGACAACGCATGTCGTCATTTTATTAACGCATCATTAACAACACAGCATTGCAAAATTGACAACGTATGGTGTCAAATTGACACTATACTGGTGTCAAATTGACACTATACTGGTGTTGAAATGACAATATACTGCTGCTAAAGCGACAACATTTGGTGTTAGAATGACACCATACTGGCTTAGAAATGACACCTTTTCTTAAAAAAATGACAACATGTGTTATCAATTGGACACGGCTCGTGACCAATTTGACTACATGGGTTGTCAAAAAACAATCTTTGCTTTTTTCCTAAATTGACAACCAATCGCTTTTTAAAGAATTTAAAACACTCGTGAACTAAATTGACAACGGGCTGGTTTCAAAATGACCGCATACGTTGTTGATACTTCACGCGATTTTTGGCTCAGTGTAGGTGATCTCTTAGACTTGCTTAGATGATCGTCTCACTTCTATAGTGCTTTTAAAAAAAAGAATTAATCATTCATGTAAAGCTACCTAACGAACTATAAAATTGTTTTTAAATAAAAAAAAAAACAACTTTCTATTATCCGTATAAATCAAGTTTCTGGTAACATATTTAGTTTTACAATAAAACAAATATTTAAATGCTTTTTTAAACAAACACATTCTTTTGCTTCAGCACTCACTCTAGCAAAACATTCATATAAACTTTATTTGCTTTTAAATAAGACAAAAAAATGAAAACCAAAATAAATTTAAATTTAATTAAAAAACCTGGACTCTACTTTCTATGTGACATGATCTGGTATAACTAAAAAAGAAACTTTTAACCAAACTTGATATAAAATCTCTACACTGTTTGAATATTTTAAAGTTTTACAATAACGACCAGAAGCATATGAATTAAACGTTATGTGTGTGTACAACTATTTGTGAGATTTCAAAAAAAAAAAGATTACATAAAGTTTATGCCAACAAAAGAATATAATAAAATTGTTTGCATTAAAACACCTTTAGTACACAAGCCTTTTTAAAAGGGTCCTGTAAAGTTACAGGCAAAGAAAAAATTGCATTGAATATGGTCACCGCAAACAAAAATTTTTCTCTGCATCTAAACATTATTTTGATTACGACAAACAGGCTTTTAGTTATTTTTTTTTAGAATTTACTTTGCTTAGGGCTATAGATATGCTTGCATTAATCATATTATTTTTGATAAAATTTTAACTCTAATCATAAATACGTTCATAGCAAACATGTTATGGTTACCATAAAAAATATGATTCAAAACGGAAACTGCCAAATCCTGGAGAACAACAGTACTGGGGTGTATGGAAATTTCACTAGACAGCCTCCACGTAATGTTTTATAGTTCATCTGCAAGTTTCTAAAATCACTCAGAGACACAGCAGTGGGGTATGAGGCTTTTTTTTAATTTATAAAATTCTTGTGACTTGAAGTCAGCTCTTAATAAAAATTCTACTTTTTAGTGACTATGGTTACGGCCCAATGACTTTAGGAAACTCAAATTAAACCCATGCAAAGTGTTTTCTTTTAATAATTTTTTTAGTTTCATTTTTGGTTAATTAACTAAATAAGAATTATTATTTTTTTGTTCAAATAAACGAGTAAGGTAAGGTAAGCTCCCCAAGTAATGGAGTTAAATATTTTTTAATTAACTTGTTGTCAAAGTATTTCGCTAAGGCTGGCTTTGAAAGTTTTGTGTCAATGCCTCCCTCCTTCTCCCACATTTATTTTATTAACTTGCAACACTCTTGAGTTTGTTTTATCTTAAATTTTTTTATTTTGCATGTGCTCGCTTCTTCATGCATACGATTTTATCAACACAATTTATGTGTAAATGAAGTCTGATTTGTATGGGCCACATATAAACGCTTACTCGTACTTACACATAAATTTATATTTTAGAAAGTTACTTTTAAAAGGAATGATTTTCTTTTTATGGTATTTGTCTTCTTGACAAGATAAACGATGATAGAGGGGAAGGTCTGTGCGTGTAATAAATTATCTTACCTTTGAGATAGATGTGATAGGATTATTTTCCTTATCTAACCACTCAACATTAGGCGGAGGATTACCATGTGCTATACAATCTGCAATATTACCAGCAGTGTTGGTGAATTCAATGCGACTTGGTGGTTCATGTGAAAAGTTGGGTCCCTGGGTGTCAAAGTAATTTGAAGCATCTGTAAGGGAAATGATTTTTTTTTTCTCTTTTTAATATGAAAATAAATAAGAAACAGAAAATTAATATTATAATAGCTAGACACACAGTGTGTCTTATGGCTTTCCTAAAAACAAAACGCAAAAAAAGAAATATATAGAACAAATAAAGTAACATTGTTGGCATACTCAAGAGCAAAAAGCATTAGACAAGAAGCGTAGGGGTATGTATGGGGTTGCATATTCTTAAAGAGTCTCTTACAAATAAATACAAAAATTAACATAAAGTGTGTGTTTATTGTAGATGCAAACCAAAGATTATACGACATCCCTTTTGAATTCTAACCCTGTTTTTATGCAGATATGCTAGAGTACACGAGTATATTGTGGCCATGAAAGAAGTTTGCTTCTATTCATTTTGGCTTATATTCATTTATGTGCCACAGAATGCAGGCTTGGTATGCCCGCATGCAGCAAAATTGTTTTGCATGTAAAGAACTTCAACAAGTTTAAAAATACTTCAAACTCATACTCATACTCACATATTTTTTTAAAATATTCACACTCAACACATGCAATTTATTCTTTTCAAAAAATAATTTATCTAAAAGAACCTTGATAACAAATAGAAAAAATGAAAAAGAAAAAAAAACAAGTAGGAACAAACAACGTTGCATCATATTCTCTGAAACTTGCTGTTCATAAAGTATGCTAAACAGTTAACATCGAAGAAGCCAAATAAGTTTACAGGTACACTGAGTTGCAATAATTTATACCAGCAAAATATTCGCAGTATGTGCGAATAAGAAACAAACAAGTTAAGGGAGAAGATAACATTCACATGGATGCTGTTATGTGGTTTCTTAAAAATAAAGATAAAAAGAAACGGGCAGCTATAAAAAACTCTTAATATTAAAAAATTTCTAAAAAGTAGAATTAGATGTCGCAAAAAAAAAAAAAAAGCAAAGTTAACTAAAATAATTTCATTTATTTGTCCTTAGTCAACTAGCAAACTTAAATGATTTTAATAAATAAAACCTGATGAGCTTTGACTCTCAAAGAAATCGGTTTTTAACCTTTGCATATGCCTTTATTGCCTCACAGAAATATTTTCTATAAGGCGTATTTATTTACATTAAATTTCGCTCATAAAAATTTCCTGCTAAATCTATTCGTAAGCTTTGCATGTACAAAAATTGCCTGAAAGATATATTTTTAGCAAATAGTACTCATTTACATTAGATTTCTTTTAGCTATATTTTCTGAAGAGCTACTTGAGAGTCACCGAAATCTGTTTTTAACTTTTGCATGTAAAAATTTTGCTTGAAAAAAGTATTTTTTACAAATAGTACTCGTTTGCACTGGATTTATTACATAAATATAGTCTGATGAGCTACTTGAGAGTCAGTGAAATCCCATTTAACCCTTGAATATGCCTATATAGCTTTAAAAAAATATCTTCTATAAAGCATATTTATTTACCAAGATTTTGCTAATAAATATTTCCTACTGAGCTACTTTAGAGCCCAATTAATTTATTTTTTACTTATAAATGTTAACTGATGGGGTACTTAAGAGTTACTAAATCTATTGGTAACCTTTGCAAATACATAAGTTGCTAGGATAATAATTTTTTTAGCAAATAGTACTCGCTTACATTCGTTTTCTCTCAGAAATATTTAAAGATGAGTTCATCTATTTTTTACATTAAGTTTCACTAATAACTATATCCTGATGAGCTACTTCAGAGCTTGCTAAATGTATTCGTAACCTTTGCATGTACAAAAATTGCCTGAAAGATATATTTTTAACAAATAGTACTTGTTTTCATTAGATTTTTTCAGCTATAGTTTCTGATGGGCTACTTGAAACCCTGATAAATCTGTTTTTAGTCTTTGAATATGCATATACTACACATCTTCTACAAAATATTTCCTGATGAGCTACGTCAGAGCAAATATTTCTTAAAGAAATTGTACTCGTTCTTACTAAGTAGATTTGGTGCAGCTGATGAGCTGCTTGAGAACATGCTAAGTCTATTCTTAGTCTTTGGATATATAAACAAACCATATTCATTTATATTTCATAAACAAGAGAAATATAAGCTGATAAGCTGCTAAAAAACTTATGAAATGTGAATTCGTATTTTTAGTTCCTAAAATAACAGTTAATAAAACTGAAAATCTAATTAATTTTGTTAGTCACTGTACAGTATAAATGGAAAAATTAAAAAGATGAAGAAGCACTCACATTATTCACAGGCTTTACTTTTTATATTACCAGCATTCGTATCAGCCCAATATAGACCCAAGTAAGCAAAAAGCATATACTGTCATTCACTTTAATATAGAAAACTTCTGTTTTTGATATCATATTGATTGGTTGTTGTTGTTTTTATTTTTATTAAAACTAACTAGCAAATATGTCACAATACATGGTAATGATCAGGTGACTAGTTCACCTATTTCATTCTATATCTGAAGGGCTTAATAAGCTCTCATTAATCCAATTTGGTTTATAAAAAGCGAATTTGATTAAAGATATGCTGTTTAATAGTAAAAACTCGCTTAATTGCAAATAAATATTTTGAAATATTAATTTTTATAAACTTTAAAGGTCTTTATTTTGCTTAAAAGATATCTAATTTGTTGAAACATGATTTAGATGCAACAAATTTTGTTGAAAAACTCATACATTTTAATGACAACGGTTAATAGCAACAAAATCAGTTACAAAGTAGAAACCTGAGCTTAAACGCCGACTAAATTGAAAATTATTTTGGGCAGATAAACTTACAACGAAATATTGAGCTTTTGTTAGTTATTCCACCTGAACTAGTCGTTATAATATTCCTACTGTAATTGAAAGGTTTTAACTGCTACCACTAAATTGTGAATACATTTGGAACTTACAAATGGATTTTGATGTAATATGCCTCATTTTATTTGCAATATATACAGTTCTCAACATAAATAGCAAAATATATGAATTTGTTTTTTAGGAATTTTTTTAAATTAAATTTTTTTTAAATTTTCCTAAAAAAAATATGTTTTTTAACCGAACTTTGTGAATATATTCTAAACTTTAAGGCCGTTAAAAAATCTATGATAACATAATTTAAAGGTTATTTTATTTCAAAAACTTTACTTAGAAGGCTAGTTCTCGAGCTATTGCAAATTACAGGGCGTAACCTGCTCTTTATTCTATATAATGGTATATCTCGAGTGTAGATTTAAGCTTACTACCATAAGTATTCAAACTGATTATAAAATCTCAGGCAACACGATAAAAAAAAAATTCAACTTGTAGGTCTGTGTAATAGGAACTTACTAATTGAGTAAAAAAGTAACTGCAGTCAGTGCTTCCTCAAGGAGTTTTGACCTTTAATCTCGCATAGTTTTAATTAACTTTAGTTAAAGTAAAGTATAAAGTGACCAACAATTTTTTTTAATATTCTAATATTTGTAATGTAACACTACTGAATACCGATTACGTTTCGTTGCTATAAACATATAGTGGCAACGTCATACGTTTTTTTGGTAATTGTTTTTAAAATAATTAAGAAATTTGATATTTTTAAAATTGTATTTTAATATTTTTTTATTTTTGTGTGTAAATGACTTTAGAAGTTGGCATATCTATATTTTAAAATATGGCAACGTTAAATGCTTAAAATTCTCTTATTGAAAGCTAAAAGCAACACCATCCTTCTGTTAGTTTATCATACACTTTTTGGTTAAACTCTATTTGTTAGACCGATAACATCCTTCCGTTAGTTATTGTTTAGTTGTAAGAGTGGCCCTTAATTTTGAAAGCCTTCAGCTTAGCTTGTGTATGTAGAACCCCAGCAAAACTTAAGATCTCGTATAGCAAGATATCGGGGAGACTTCTTGTTGGCTTCCAGAGAGATAGTAAAGCTCCCACTGAACAAGGTAATTGGTTTCTTTCAAGGTCTAGATCTGGAATAGTGAATGAAACAGCTGTACAAAAGATGCTTTGGTTGGCTGTGCACATGGCCTAGTATAAATAATACTAATAAAGGAGGTAAAATTTGTCAGTGGACAATTATTTGGTCTCAAATTAAAAAAAAATTATTAAAAGTTTATGGCAAATTTTAAATCAGGGCATAAACCCATAAAATTTCAACATCAATCAGGCCTTTGTATGCATTTTTTTTTAAACATGGAAGTCACCTGTATACGTTGTGTGAAAATTTGACGAAAATCAAAATCAGTTGCATAATTTGATGTGTCTATCCCCTGTTTAAAACAAGTTTTTCAAAAATCCTGCAAATCATTTCTGTAACTACATACTTGGCTTTAGTATCGGCATTTAGTAGATTTTGCATTCAAAAGAATTCTGAAAACTAAACATTAAATGAGCTGTTATTTTTTAAAAAGGTATAAGTCCAGTCTTTTAAACAAATTTGTTAAAGGTAATTTCAGTAAGGTAATAGACACCACCCATCTTTCTTAAATCATCTTAAATTTAATTTTTTTTTTTTATTAAAGTGGACTTATACCACTTCCAAAGTCAACAGCTTATATGTTTCGAATTTGAAGCAAATACTTTTTATTTTATTTAAAATATTTTTGCGCTGGGCTCAGAGCAATTTTGTTGTTCACAGTACTTGTGTGTGACTTTAAAGGAGGACATTGACGCAACAAACTTTTAGCAATTGGGCGCGTATGTGTAATTTATATTTTTAGTTTATTTTTTAAATGTAACAAACCATACAAACTCATGGAAAATATTATTGAAAGGGGTAGTTGGAAATGGAGGCAAAATATTTTGTCAAGCGCAGAGGGGTCAGATCATATTAATTTTGAGATTTTATTTAAAGGATCTTAATAATTTTTGCTTAATACTTTGTTAAGCCATCTCCCCTTACCCCCTTCTTAGCTACTATGGCTCTGCATGCTCCCAATGTAACTTTAAATGCTGTCGACTTGAGTATTTTTATATAAAAAAGGGAACATTCCCCATTTCAAAAGCAAACAAAACACATAAAAATTGTAGAAAACAAATGCATGCTGGATGGCTGGGCTGGCTGGTTGTTTATAGAGTACAAGAGTTTGTATGTTTGTAGTTGAAAGCACACAGAGCACAACACTGAAGTATGCCCTTCAGCTATTTCAAAAACCTTAACTTTCTGCAACATTTACGGTAAAGAGGCAAACAGGAAATTGCGAGGAACAAACTCGAGTGTAACCCAACCATCTTTCTTCATCATCAGCATTATTATTACAGACTATAAAGATGTGTCATGAATGGCTTCACATAAAAATACAAACATAAACATACAATTGCACACATACACACACACAAATGTAAGTTTTTGCATATGAACCTCCTACTGCTACTGCTCCTGCTGCACACAAATTTACAATGAATTTATATTTTTTTTTAGGATTTTCGTCTTTTTTTTTTTCTTTTTTTTTTATAAAATGTTTTTGTGTGATTTTATATACCCCTGTGTGTGTACGTAAATTATTTGTATGTATTTCATAACAGGCATGTCTTTATGGTTGTGTACACAAATTTGTTTGTAGCACAAAATGTAAAAAAAAAAACAGAAGCTGGAATAACCCTCATGTGTGGAAAGTATCATACACGTACAATCTTTATATTAACATTTTATGGGAGTTGGAAGTACTTCAAAAACATTTCTCTTGTTTCTTGCTTTTCTTTTTGTTTTTGTGCTGTAATAGCAGAAAAAGCAAAAGACGAAATTAAAAATAAATATATTTTCATTTCATTTCTTTATTTTATTTTATTTTATTTTTTTTTTTTAAGTTTAAGTCTTCATAAATGAAAGAAAAGTATAATTTTTGTGTAACAAACACACAATGGGAAATTAAGGAAAGAAAAAAGAAAACGGAAATAAATATGAGTATTAAGGCCCTAAACGACAGGCTAGGTAGTGCCGTTTATCCTGAAAGAGTGTGTGGTACACAAAAAACAATTTCGGTTGTGACAACAGAATTTGTTTTCTGTCTAAAAATTACTTTGGGTTAAATGATTTTTTGAAAATGAAACACCCGAAATTAATTTTCCAATAATAGTTGCCTTTTACTAAAAAATAACAATAAAAAATAAATCGATTATTCCAACTGAATTATTCAAACGGCAACATATTCCATTCTCACAATGCAGGTACATTTAATTTAGAATCTACATTATAGCATCTTAAGTCAATCCATTATCAAAGAAAACAACTTCGCTTGGGAAGACAAGATTTGTTAGCCAATAAAAATCTCAGGTGTGATTTTTAATTTTCATAATAGAAAATCAGTCTTGCAATTTGTGATAATTTTTTAAATTTTGGTTTACATTATCGAATGCTGCTTGTTACAACTAAAAAACATTGTAAACTGAGAAAACAACTTCGGTTGTGAAAATTAAATTTGTTCCCAATTAAAAATTCAGCTGTAAACGTAAAATAGAATATTAATCTGACAGCTCAAAATATTTTTAGGAAAACTGAATTTTGATTAACATTATGGAATTCTGGTTACTACAACTACAAACAAATTGATTATCACAATCCAATTTTTGATTGAAAATTAATTTTCAAAACTAAAAAATATTTTAAACGTCGCAAAAGAAAATCAATTTGAATTTAAAAAAAAAAAAAAAAAACTCAATTTTGGTTAACACTATCAAATCTTGGTTACTACAACTAAAAATTATGTTTATCACAACTGAATTTTTGTTTGGGCTTAAATTTAAGGTAACAGTGAAGTTCGCTCTTTATTGTTCAGAATAGTGAGCTTCAGCTCTTAACACTTTAATAGAATAAGGCCTCCTCTGTGGGGATCCAGTTATACCAGTGTAAGAAAGTATTAACTTCAAGCTCTTTGCAACTCAGAGTGCTATGGCACTCTTTTGAATTTCCAAAAATATTTGTTTATACGTCTCATGCATTGTGAAGAACTAAGTAGTCAGTAACGTTTTATTTTTTAAATGTTTGCATGAGAAGATAGTAGAAACTAAACTCGTTACATTTAGTCAGAGCCAATAATGTTAAGCCTCAATTGCTTTAAAAAGTAAATTATTTCCTCCACCATCAATTTGTTTAATTAATTTCAGTTATTAAAATAATTCTCTCTCGCCCTCTCAATAAAAATGTAATTTTAAGCTGATTTCAAGGTATTATAATGATACTCTTAAGTCTGCTGGGGTTGGTTGGTTGGGGCTTAAGTGGGCCTAACGGGCTTCAATTAGAATCGCAAGACTACGAAGACGTCTGCTGGGGAATTATGAAAGAAATTAATCAACCAAATAGTTTATTGTTGATATTAATGACACCCGCTTACTATGTAAATAATGTTGTTTTATGCTTTATTGTAAAAATTAAATTAAATTATTTTGTTACATCATATAGTTTTCCGTTAAAATTCCTCAAAATCTTCGCTACAACAAGACAAACGCATATGTAAAGCAACTAAAATAAAGTGAAAAGAAAAATATTTTTTTTTTATTTTTTACTTTTGATAGAACTCGTGCAATTTAAGTAAATACTTTCAATGCAGAATACTAGAAACGTATTTATCTTTGCTTCAGGAAAAATTTCCTTTTTTCTTTTTTGATTTTAATTTAAATTTTATGCGGATTAGTAGTTCTAGTCATACACACAGAATGAGTGATACTGCTAGCTGTCTTTTAATTTCGTTTATTTATGTTGCTTTTAATTGGAATTGTACAGAACATGTAATTTTTTTATGAAGAAAAATGTATTCAAGTTTTTAGCTTAGGTAAATCAAATACCTTTAAATGGAATTTAAAAAAAGTTAAATTCGACTTACAGCTCTTTTTTGTATTTTTTACATTAGGGATCAAAAAAATCCCACTAATTGAAGAGTTAGAGGATTAAAAATATTTATCGTAGGTTTTTACACAAGCTGAATGGACAGTTTATAAACCTAAAATGGAGGATTCTTATGGTTAGCTACGCCAATTCACAATTAAACTGTGAAAAAAGGAGGACCATTTTGAGATATAACCAGTAATGTGATTCAGTAACTTTTATTTATTTATTTTTATTTATTAATAGTAAATAAATTTATGTATTAATAACATTATAGGAACTGGCTGCTGTGGCCTTCGTCCTTTTCAGTAACTTTTATTACGAACATTCGTATCGAAAAAACAATTATAACGATATTTTATCGAATTCGGTATTCAATAACTTTCCAACAAAAATATTCGTTACGATAGTTTGTCGCAAAACTTCAATTAGTTTTCTCGGATTCGATAAAATTTCGTTAAACTTGTTTTTTCGATACGAATGTTGGTCCCTTCTACCATGATTAGTTGTCTGAAACTTGTTATTTTAACAAAATCTCTCTGGTTCATTACTTGCTGGCTTTTTTGTTACGAAGTTCATAAAAATGGTTTGCTTGCAACGTTGGCTTGACATGTTCACTGGAAATTTATTTTCTACCTAAAACTTCTTTTCGCTATAGAAATTTTAGTTTTAATTTTAATTCATAAGAAAAGAAAATAAATCAAGACTTATTTTAATGCAACAAACTGTAGTTAAATTTTGCTACAAACATGTCATTGACGCTGATGATGAAATTGTGCATCTCATCAAAACTGAGTAGATTGAAATTTCTTATAAAACGTTTATGTGTATGTGTGTATTTGTACAAGTAACAATTTCATGAAGACTTAAATTCCTTTTCATATTTACTTCCTTCCCTGCTTGAATGCTTAAACAGAAAAACCTTTACTTCATTTGAATGTGTGTTTGGGTGTGCATGTGTGTTGTGTGTGCAAATCTTACATCACCAGGCTTTTATGTCTCGAGTGTTTTACAAACAAAACCATCATGCACATGCACCCAATCACACACACACTTACACTTTTAAACAAAGTTAACATCCCACATTTTAAATGTGTGTAAACGTAGTTTACATTTCCTTTAGATTTCATATGATTTTATCTCATGTTTGTAAATCTTTTAAATAAAAATTTTCATGGGAGATTTGCATCATCATTAATTTTGTTTACAGATGATCATGATAAGGCCCAACCTTTTTTGTTTTGATTTCTTTTTCTATTTTAATAAATTTGAAGAAAGCAAACGCGCTGTATGCACATAAGCAAGGATGTACAGATTCATTTATGTGGCACAAGTGTTGATTATCAGTTGCAAACAACGTGAATGTATGTAAAAAATTATGTTAAATTGCATAATGCATAAGCAATTAAATCCTCAAAATCATGTCGTTCCATTATGATAAAAAACAGAAAGAAAAATTAAAAGGAAACATGTGTTAAATAAACTTGCAACGAGTATGTTTGCTTACAGAGGAAAATGCGGCTCTATTTGTCTTTAGAGTTGCAGTAGAAGTGAAGCAGCTCTTTAAACATGAATTCAATTATAGATTTCAGATAAAGTTTTTTCTTGTTTGTTAAAAAATTAAGAAGATGAAGAAGATACTAAGTTTTAGAGTTTAGTTAGAAATTCCAAAGAACATTTTATAGATTATTTTTAATATAAAAAGCCATAGAAAGTGGTATAAGTCCACTTAAAATATATTTAAAAAAAAGTCTGCCTCTTTCATTATCAGCAGCTGCCTCAGCATTTAATTTTTTTTAACAGAAAAGCACTTCGAAAATAAGAACTATTATTTTTGAAAGTGGTATAAGTCCAATTAAAAAAAAACTTGTTGTCAGTAGTCTGCCTCTGTCATTATCAGCAGCTGCTTCAACATTTTTTTAACAGAAAATCATGCCATTTTTTTTGAAAGTGGTATAAGTCCACTTTAAAAAATTAGCTATCGGTGGTTTGACTCTGTCATTATCAGCAGCTGCATTAGCGTTTACATTTTCTATAATACAATAACACTTTAAATATATGAGCCGTTAATTTTAAAAAGGATACAAGTCCATATAAAAAAATTGTTATCGTTAGTCTGCATCTGTCATTATCAGCTGCTGCGCCAGGTTTAAATTTCGTAACAGAAAATCACTTCAAAAATAAGAGCTGTTGTTTTTGAAAAGGGTATAAGTCCACTCTAAAAAAAAACTTGTTGTTGGTAGCTGCCTCTGTCATTATCACCAGCGTTTAAATTTTTAAACAGAAACTCATGTCAGTATATAAGCTGTTGTTTTTGAAAGTGGTATAAGTCCACTTTAAAAACATAATTTTTGGTGGTTTGACTCTGTCATTATCAGCAGCTGCGTCAGCTTTACATTTTCTATAACACAAAAGCACTTCGAAAATATTAGCTGTTATTTTTTAAAGTAGTATAAGTCCAATTAAAAAAATAATGTCAGTAGTCTGCCTCTGTCAGACTACTATCAGCAGCTGCTTCAACATTTAAATTTTTTTTAACAGAAAATAATGTCATTTTTTTGAAAGTGGTATAAGTCCACTTTAAAAAAATAGTTATCGGTAGTCTGCATCTGTCATTATCAACAGCTGCGCCAGTGTTTAAATTTTTTTAACAGAAAAGCACTTCAAATATGTATATGAGCCCTGGAATTTGTGAAAGTGGTATAAGTCCATTTAAAAAAAATGACTCCGGTAATTTTAATATTTTTTTTAAGTGGACTTGTACTACTTTTATAAATAACAGCTCGCAGTAAATATTTCCATAAACAAAATCATAATTATTAGCGAAATTTTTTTGCTATAAATCAGTTACCTGTAAGACCTGCTATCAGTACAATGCCCATCCACAGCCGGTAACTTTGCATTCTGTTGACACAAATTTTTCGACTTCTTGGATGATGACTTACTGTTACGTATGCTGTTTGTTGGATTCTTTGTTTTTTATATGATTTTTGATGGCTTTGGTATTGTCGCTGTGGCTCATTGTTTTTGCTTTTAGTCCACATGCTTTGAATTAATTCAATTTTCATGTGCACTAATTAACTAAATTAGTCAAACTGCTGGCATATTTCAAATGTTTAGTGAAATTAAAACTGAAAATAGAAAAAGTGAAATATAAAATGAATTAAAAAGCAAAAAAAAATGATTTGGAGTTGTGGCATTTGCTTTAGTGTTTAATAAAATAAAATTTTATTATTCCTGTCAATAGCAAAGAATTTTCATTGTTGTATTTTTTTTTCTTTATAAAATTACAAAAAACCCCCACAATTTTATAACCCAAGAAAAAATTACCAAAGATAAACTTCTTGCTATTTTTTTTTTATTTTTTATTTTAAATCAAGTCAATTTCTTTTCTTTTCAACTTTCGTAAATTTCTTTTTAATCTTATTTAAACATTCTTTTTCCTTTTTCTTTTATTTCTATCGTTTATAAAAAAATATTTTTTCAAAGTTTAAACAACAACTCACACGAAACACAATCTCATGCATAAAAATGTAAAGTTTGTTAAGAGAAATCAAAAGTTAAATGACTAATAGAACCCAAGGAACAAGTAAAAGTCTAAAAAAAGGAAAAAAAACGGAACTGACTTCAATGTGTGTTGCTGTCATATTTATTACCTTCAACATATTAAATTTCTAAAATAAAAAAAAAAAATCTAAATGCAAACCTTTCTTCTTTTTTGTTAATCTTTTCTTTTTTTAAGCAAATACGTGAGTGTTACGTTTATTATTTGTTTAGCAATAAATGTTAGTTTGTGTGTATGTGCGAAAAAGTGTAAAAAAATTTAATTTTCTGTATTAACACAAAACATGTTTAGCTATAACAGCAAAACAAGGATTTTTTTTTAAATAAATATTGTAAAACAGATACACTCACTCAAACACACATAAATACTCGGCTAGAGACTTACTAAAGGGTGTTTATTTGGTTAATAGTCTAAGCTTTTGCAAGAGAAAATTCCATTTAAGAAGGTGTGGTTTTAAAAGAAACTTATCTAAGTACGCAGTATAATCCCCATATAATACCTTGTTCCCTTGGTCAGGCCATCACGCCTGAACGGCTTGACTAATTTTGCTAATTCTTGTATGTGGTGTTTTTATGGTCAGCAAGAAGGGTCTTATGAAAGAAAAAATTAAGAAATGTTTGATTAGAAGCACTAGAATGAAGAACATCTACTTAATGTCAGCGCAGCTAAGATCAGCTTTTTAAAAACGAGTTTAAATGTAGAAACTCCAACTAACTAAGCTTTTAATGCAAGTCTGAAAACTCTGTGATTGATTAAAATTCATTATCATTAAAAAAAAATTTCTTTATTTTATTTTAATTACAATTTGAGAACCTTTTAAAGAAACACATGCTTCCTATAAAAAAGCTACAGAGAACAATGAAGAAATTTTCTATGACACAAATACGAGTATAAACTTGCAGGTGTGTATGCCGATCGCTGTGTGTTCGTATGTGTGTTCATCAGTATTTATTCAAATATTTGTTGGTACATTTGTTTGCGAATCCATTAGCTTGTCTTTTTTTGTTGTTGCTTCTTCTATGTTATTACATCGATATTTTATACCAGCTACACACACGTACACACCTACATCCTTTAACAAATTTTTGTTTGTACATGCACATAAATGTACAAACATAAATGTAAATAAGCATCCATATACATTGTACTTGTGCAAGAACGTAAAATGTATTAGTTTTTTTTTTAACAAAAATACAAAATGGAATATTTAAATTATTGTTTTCCAACAAGAGCCCTAAAAGAGTTAATTATTTGAATTTTTATTCAGTTCTAGGGTTTTCATAATGACATTGCTTTTGTGTTACCGGAGGTTTCATGGTCTCACTGATTAGCTATAATAGTAAGCTTCAATCTTTTCAATTTTAATCCATACAATTGTGAGGTTGCTGTATATGATTTACAATAACTAGAGATCTACTTCTCTGATTAAATTTACAAAAACTCCAAAAAATCAAGAATACCGTAACCTTTTAAATTATAAAGGGTGTCCCAACAAGAACGCAAGATTTAAATTTTAAATAAATGACTGATGCAGCAATTGAATTGTTTCTCTGGCTGTATAACATGTGGCGCCGTCTTGTTGAAACCACAAGCCCTCCACATTCATTTCTTCAATTCTAGGCCGAACCGATACCGAACACGGTATCGGAGGATGCATTTGCTTCTCGTGAATCACTCGAGGATTTTCCTCACCCTAAATGCGACAATTCTACCTATTGACGAAGCCATCAAGATGGAAATGGGCCTCGTCACTGAAGATGATTTTATCGGCAAAATCAGCATTTTCATGTTGTCTCTCCAATACGCAATTAACGAACTCCCTTCGCTGTCCATGGTCATTTTTTACTAACCTCGTACCTTCTACTAGCAAACAATAACAATTGTTCAAATGTCAAACAATGACACTTCGAATGGCACCAAATTTAAATCTTGCGTTTTTAACAGTCTAATAGCTTAGAAAATATTCTAAAATTGCTTGAGAACAACAGTACTGGGGTATATGGAAATTTAAAAATAATTTTTAAAAATAATCCAAAGTAACTTCTGAGTATTTGGGTGGTAGATTACGAATCTAGACAGTCTCCTCTTTAAAATGATATGTGTCCCATTCCACAATCTTTATAGGTTCGTATATTTAAAAACAACTAGACACATGTTTATTGTAATCATAGTAATTTTTAGATGCTTCAAATTAACCATAATATTTTTGCGGAAAACAAACTATGTATTCGAAGACCATATTTAAATTTTTTTTTCGTTTGTTGGAGTGCTTTTTTTTTATAGTGAATGGAATGGAACCGTAGATGTGGGAAAAGTAGAACCGCCACCTTGTGATTTAATACTTTCAAGTTTTTAATTTTTTTTTTTAGCAAAGCGAATGGTTAATATGCATGTACAAACACATTTTCTGTCTTTTGATTTTATTTACTTTCTAACTACATTCCAGCAGCGTGCTGGTACGTACATGTTTTCAAGTAAGTGTAGATTTGTGTTCACATAAAAGCATTCATGTGTGTGTTTATGTGTAACATCCGGTTATTTGTAATGCATTGTATTACATAAACATATTAAAGGTGAACTCAGGTAACATTAATATAAATTTATTTTAGTTAAAATCATACATGTTCTAAATTGGAATGTCAGGCTTTTAGATGAACAAGAAAATTTTATATTTATTGTAATGAGTAACACATTCCACACAACTAACACATAAACATTAACAAAACAATACAAGGGGGAGGCAAAAAACAAAAACAAGAAAAGGAGTAAAATATATGCAAAAAAAAAAAAAAAGCATAAGGGAAGAGGAAAAGGGAAACAACATTGTATCTGCAATATTTCTAAATAAATGTGTACGCACAATACTTGGAGCAGACACACATTTTAATGTCAATTTAATTAAATTTAATGTTGTTGTATATTGAAATTTGTCGAGGAAATATTATTTGTAATTTATTCTTGTAGGGAAAAAGTTAAGGGAAAATAATGTGTGTTATGGAAGCAGGGTATGAAAAGAAACGAAACGTTTCATAAACGTTTGCACAAAAGTCACAAATTCTTAAATCGTTTTTTTAGATTGTATAAAAAACAAAACGATTTAAGCAACAAAGGCTTCTTTTTTTATGTACCAATAAATAGAATTCTACATTTTCCTAGAAACGTATTTTTTTAAGGGCACGAATCTTTCATTGTTAGTTTAGCTGTTTAGTTGTTGGCCCCGGTATTAATATCAGTGGTGAATTTTTAACTCCTAAAGTTAAACAAGAATTAGTGAATCATACATTCGTTAAATAGAAAAACAAGATTACGCCATGAGCATTATATGCCGTTAGATGAAGTAGTTTGTCCACTGTTTGAAGAAAAAAATAATAAATTTCTCTCTATCTCACTTATTTAGCTCTAAATTATTAGCCAATAGAAACACATCGTCTGACGTTATTTGTGAATAGAAAATTTCAATTTTATGTGCGGAATGGTGTAATCTTGTATTTCTATCATTCTTGAGTGCAAACAGAAAATTATGGAGCCATGTCTAACCCATGAGACCTAACAATCATTGTGTTAGGTCTCAGGATTCAACACTTGTTTTCAATTTTTAAAAATGAATTTTAAAGTGTTGATATTTTATATGATATTTTGTTGATATTTTATATGATATTTTATATGTTGATTTTTATAATTCATTTTTGGAAAATTAAAATTTTTTTATAAATTTTGTATAAAAAATATTTTATTTCTTCACAACCTTTGCGATATTTTTAAACCTATTAAACAGATTCAAAAACAGTTTAGGTAGGACTTGTAGAAAATTTTATAGCCGAATTTCGTATTTTTTTAAATGAAATGTAAGAAAATTTCTTAAGTAAAACTGCCATATGTCATGTCAGCTAAAGTCAATTTAAAGCAAGAAAACCAAGTACAGATTTGATTTAAATTTTAAAATACTTTGGAAACAATTTTTAGCCCTTTTGATGCAAAATCTTGTATTACTATTAACATTCACTTAAATACATTTTAATTTATTTAAATTAACTTAATTTTTTTTTTTTTTATTTCAGGTAAGTGGAATGCTACTACTGATGTTACTGATGTGGAATTAAAAAATAAACTAAACAAATGCGTTAAGGGTATGTTAAGCTATTTTTTAGAATTTTCTTCAAGGAAATTTCAATTTATTTTAGTTTTAAATTATATAAAACTTAAAAATGTAAGAATTTTGTAAGCACTGAAGAATGGGGCTTGTAAGCATAGGTAAACTAAAGTCGGCTTTAAAGAAAATTATTATAAAAAATTAATTTAAACAAAATGTAAATTTAAACAATTTTTTTTTAATTTGCCAACAATATTTTTTATTTATATTTTTGTTTTAAAATTCCATTTTTTTTGCTCATTTTTAATTTCTCTAATTTTTTGTTGGCTTCCAATGATTCTGTTTTTTTTTTCAATTATTTGTTTCATTTATTTAATGATTAAACAGTTTCTCTAACATTTCTATATTAAAATGGATTTTCCATGTTACTCTGTTGCCACAAAATAGCTTCATGTCTCTTATGTCATTTACTAATTAATAAGCACTCACTCACTCACTGACTCACTTTTAAAAGCCAATATAAAATGAAATGGTAAATTAGTTACTCATAATGAAATTTTTAAAATGAAATATTTAATTTCAATAATATTTAAATAAACATTTTAAATTATAAAAAAAAATTTAAAAATCAGTCAAAAATATTATTCCTTACAAATCTAATTATAATTATTTTGCTAAAAAGTGGGTGTGAGCAGTGGGTGAGTACAGCGATTATATGCAAAATTTTTTAGAAGAATCCTTTGGAAAACAACGTTTTGATGGTTAAACTTTTGCAAAGTGGGAATAAAATTTGGCTCGAATCTTCGCTATTGCTTCAAAATCAAGCTTTTTTTGCTGCTGGGAAAGTGATTTCAAAAGAGCTAATTTTGAATTCATTGATTTTTCTTCAAAGGTAGCAGTAATTCCAGGCTGCCATTTTAGTATTTTTTTTTACTTGTTATTGTTAAATTTTTTGCTGGAATTATAGATTGACTAGATGTTTTTGGACGGTCCTTTACTACGTGAGTCGGCATCCTTAGAAAGCGTATGTACTAATTTTTAGGGAAATTTAATTTCAATTAGAATCACTACTTTATAAAATGGCTCTTGTTTTTGCTGGTATTACTAGCAGAGACGCCAACTAAAGTGGTAAATAAAATATTTCAAAGCATAACTTCAGGCTTAAACAGACTTTTTAAACAGTGGCCTCAGAAAATCGTTACAAAGTGGGCGTAAAAATAGGCGTGACCGGTTCAAAAGTATATGGCGGCCTTCCTTGAAGTATAGAAAATATGTGCCAAATTTAAAACAAATCTGTTGGAAAACAAAACTTTGTATTGCGAACAAACAAACAGAAAATTAATTTTATTAATATGATAGACAGATTAGTGTCTGCTCTAAATCAATTATTTTTTTCAATTAATTGTTTTTTATTATTTTTATACCACTTTTTTAAATTTAAAATATAATTTCTTTTGCTAAAGGAAAAGTGATTATTTCTAAAAGTTGCTTTAAACTCACATTAGCCTTTAGACTTAGTTGGAAGAAATTACTTTTTAAATTAATTTTTAATTTAATACTTTTTAGCTGTTTTTTTTAAGAATTTTTTTTTTAATACACCCTTAACAAAAGCCTTCTTTAATTGACACTTGAAGAAACAGAAAAGTTTTTTTTAAAACAAATTTTTTTTTAAGTTTCTTCCTTAAATAAACTTTTAACTACGTGCTAGTAACTACAGCTGGTATTTGCAGTTGTATGAGTCCAAGTAATTGGGATTGTGTTTGTTTCTCTACTTACATTTGTTAGCCCGGCAATATTATTCTAATCCCACTTTGTCTGGCGCGTTTATTTGCTCGTTTTAGCGCTGTATGCTGCTGCTGCTCTTCTGGCAGTTGGAGATGGTTGGGTGGTTGTTGTTTGTTTATAAAACTTTTTGTTTTGCTTATTTTCTTTTAAATGGCATGAATTTCTATTGCTGGCTGTGTGTGTGTACAGTACACGAGTATTTCGGCAAATAAGTTGAGTGTTTTGTTTTTGTTTTTCTTTATTATTATGATTACAATTGTTATTATTAAAATATATCCTTGAATATTCCAACAAAATAGAAATATGAAAATGTTAATGGTGGGTGGGTAGTACATAAATAAAACATAAATACAGCTACAACAATAATAACATTAACCCTCTTTAAAAACAACAACAGCAACAACAATAGCAAACTTAAATAACGAAGTGCGTTATGGTATATAAACGGAGTAAAATAAATTTAATAACACGAAATGTGTGTCATTACCACTAAGCAAGCACGTGCTCGCTATTTGCTTTTACATAAACAAACACACGCTTAGTGTGTATTAAAGCTGTAAAGTAGCATAGTTAAACACACACACATACATACATAAAATTTCACGTTTTTATTTCTTTCTTCTTTTTTTTATATTTTTTTTTTTACTTTCTCTTTACCGGAAGTTGTTTAAATTTGATGATTTTGTAAAGTTTATTGTTTTTACAACACTTGTCCTTGATTATTAAACAAATAAATTGCAAATTATTATATTAAAAATGTCTTCTGAAATAAATGAAACTTAATTTAATGTCTGTCTATTGAAAAATCACTCAGCACAAGCAACACAAATATCTAAACTTTTTATGTTTTTTATTTCACTTGACTTAGTAACTGACACAATTAACAGCTTCATTATTTAAATTAAATAAATAATTATTTAATTTATTTGTTATTTTATTTATTATTTTATTTATTATTTAAGATTTTGTTTTTTTTTTCGTTTGTCTTTTAAATATTCTTTCTTATGTACTTGCATTTCCTTTTTTTGGTTTTTCCATTTCTCTTTTTTTAATAAAAGCAAAGAATAACTTAAAATTAATCCACTAGTGAAAAGCTCTTTTATCACTCATTGACTCTCATTTTTCTGTGTTTATTTCTGCTCTAGCATCTCTCATTTGTTATTTCTATTGTTCTCACAGCACACACACAATAACTTCATTCGTAAAACAAAATTCACACCAACCAAAACAACAATTATTTCCATAAAAGCGCTAAATTTGATTTCTTACTTACCGAAAACAATTTTGATTTATAAGAATTGAATGGCTAGGGAGTCAAAATTTTTAGGAGCCTATTGCAGCATTGATATCGAAAGAAATTTCCTTTTAAATTGTATTGAAATCTCGTTCTATATGGAAGCCTTGATTTGCTCCTAATAATTTTAATAAAATTTTATAGTTTTAATGCTCGAAATTTTCTTAATACAAAAAATTTCAGGTGTCACAATAAATTAAAATAAAAATGTAATAAAGCCGGTAAGCAATGCGTGCTATTCTATCAATCTGGAGGTCACAGCTTCGATTCTTGCCAGACCCTGGAAGCCAATAATCAAAGTTATCAGTGCTCGTTTACAAATTTAGACTTAGAATTAATTTTGAATATTAAATATTAATAATAAAAATAAGAAAGTTTGATCGTATTTCAAAGATTGCCTTAGACAGTCTCAGCTAAATTAATTTTGTGTATGTGTGTGTGTTCATTTCACCAAAAATTATTTTTCTAACACGTGAAATGCGAAAAGTTGTGGAATAAGATTTTCAGTTAATTCTTTTCAATTAAAAAAAATAAAAATTACCAAAACACATACAGTCAGACCCTTCAATATCATCTAGGTGAACTTATAGGCAGTTAGACATATAAATTCACATCTCATTAACTAAACACAAGTCACACATCCTTCAATCAATCAAATTGAAAGTTAAAAATAAACAATCAAGCTGAGTGCATCCGTAAATCACTCATACAGCTGGATTTTATATTAATTTTAGTAGAGCCTTCTCAGCTCACAACTGAAGCTTTTGTTTAATTTAATTTAAAATTACCACACACAATCAGGTAACAGCTGTATTATGATGATTGAACTTATTCCAAAAATTTAATTTTAACATAATTATAGTCACCAAATGTAGGCTTTTATTAAGACCTTACTTTTTTGTTTATAAGAATTTTATTTATTTAAAATCGCTTTGTAAGATTGATAGAATCACAAGATTACGCCAAGCCCATGATTTACCGTTAGATAACAAATTTCTTTACTATTATGTTTCCATTTTTTATTTATTAGTAAATAAAAACATATCGTGTGACATCATTTGTGCTACATGCAAATAAAATTTAAGTTTTACGCCATCCCATAATCTATTGTCTATCATTCTTGAATAAGGACCTTTATTTTGAATACTAGACTGTAGGTAACACAAACCAAAGCATCTTTTCCTTAAACCAGGACCACACACAGCAATTTTAGTTGGGCAATTCTTGATTTTGTAGGAAAGAGAGGAAAGAAGAATGGAAAGGGGTACAAATTTTGCTCGTACTCGGCAATTCCCTTTTGTTTGCTCTTCGTATCTTTTATACAGATGTAAAAAAGAAGACAGGTAGCTTGAAGGCTGAATAAGAAGCTAAAATTGCCGAAACAAAAAATTTGTCTGTGAACAAAATGAAAAATTTAAAAGAGAATTGAGCAAGAATTGCCCAACTAAACTTGCCGTGTGTGGTCCTGGTGGATTGATATCTCACATAAAGACAGTGGCTTGTATTCAAAGAGGATTAAAGTAAACTTAAAGTATAAAAAATTTGTCATTATTTCTATTTCAAGTCTTTATTAATCATTTTGAATAACAGTCAATAATATTTTTATAAAAAAATTTATTAACTCGCTACTTATTAACAAAAAATCTACCAGAAGTTGTGCCCTACCAGCACCGTTCCAGTAAACTTGTATTGTTTTATCCCACTACTCTGCAACCTACACTTTTGTTGACTTTAACTAAGTGAAGCTAAAATTGTTTAAAATAACCTGAATTAAAAAGCCGCTGTGCTAATTTTTCTTTTTAAGAAAAACGATAAAAGAGAAAATCTTTAAGATGGGCTAGGTTAGATTAGGCCAGAAAAGAAATTAAATTAGATCTAACGTAAGTCTTCTTCTGCAGGAGGCGCAAGGCTAACTATTTAAAACAAAAATACTTTTGTAAGTGAAGCCGTAGAAAATGATTGCGCGTTAATTATAAATATTCTCTTGGGAATTTTTTAACCCAAAAATTCCTAAATCAAAAAATTTTCTGTAACCGAAAAGTTAGCAGGCAGCCATTTCCAATAAAACCAGAAATTTAAAAAAATAATCAGTACTTTTTTTATAGCCGATTCCAATTTAAAGTTTTAAAAGGCCCACCCATAGAGGATAAATCACCCAAGTTAGTGTTGGAATTCTAAAAGAATAATTTGTAACTTGAGAGTAGTGTGACACTAGGTCTATTCCAGCCGGAGACTAGACTACGATTTTATTCCCATTCCATCTTAAAAACAAATGACACACAATGGAAATGTTGAATGAAGCAGTGACCAGCTAACTTGTTGCCGCTCCTGTTTCCTTAACTTACGACTGAAATTTTGTTTTAAAGTCTAAGCAACTACTGATTATTTGCTCTTCAAAATCCCAACTTTTTTAATGGACCTAAAACGTTTTATTGCTAAACACACTACAACAATTGCTTGGGTAGCCAACCAAATGCGACAAAGTTTTCTCTATATTTTTTTTCTATGCAACAGCACTCTTAGTGATTAAACACTCTTGATTATAAACTGCAATCTCTCGTACATAAATGCTTATGTTGCAGCAGCAGTTTGTGTTACTTTGTCGGCAAATAACGAATGCACTACGTAAGCAAACAAATATTTTAATAAATAGAATAATGAGTATTAAGCAAAACAAAAGAGGAGTTGAGTTTAATGGTAGCAAACAAACACATAGAACAGGCAGAGGGTAGTTGGATGTTGAAAGCTGTATTGTATATTGCAAACATTAATTATGCGTAACATGTGACAAAATTACGCTTTAGTACACACACACACACACACACACACTCAGGCTTGCACACAAAACTTAATTACAAATGCATACGAACATGTCAACGACCAACTGACCGAATTCTGTCAGTAACATAAACAAATTCATGAATAATTTTTTATTATTGTTGTTGTTGTTTTAATGCTCATTTGCCAAATGACAATTTACGACAGAAAACAATACGGCACTTGTATTTAAATGATTGTCACATGAATAAATGAATGAATTAATGAATGAGTGAGGGCATTTTGATTTAAAATTTTTGGATTTTTTTTTTAATTTTATTTTTAGCACATTTTTTTTTTTATAAATAAAATTAGGCTTAGATTATTATTGTTAATGTAAAAAAAATATTTTAATTAATTTAATTAATATTTTTTTAAATTAAAAAAAATTTTTTTTATAAAATTGTTTTTAATTAAAAAAAAAAAATTTTTATATAAAATTTTTTTTATAATTTTTTTTTTATATTATTTATAATCCAAAAATTAATTTTTGTTAGTTTATTTTTATAAAATTGTTTTAAATTAAAAAAAAAAAATTTTTTTTTTATATAAAATTTTTTTTATAATTTTTTTTTTATATTATTTATAATCCAAAAAATAATTTTTGGTAGTTTATTGATTAAAATATGTTTCTTATTTTTTTTTTAAACTTTAATTTATTTATTTTTTTATAATTTTTTATTGAAACAATTTATGGACTCCTTTTAAATTGGATTTTCCTTTAAGCAAACATTTCTTTTTTTTTTTTTTGCACTTTGCTAAAAACTTCCATTATCCTTATATTCTTGGCTTAACTTTGTGTTTCACGCATACACTTACACATTTATTTACGTACATACAAGCACACTCTTTGTATTTCAATTCCCATCAAATAACTAACATGCCAACCGTCTTTCAATCAATCAGTCATATGCTACAAATTTCTTTCTATCTTGCTATATATGTATTTGTTTTGTGTGTGCTGGTTTTGTTGTTTCTTTTTTATTTCAATTTTAGAATTTCCTCTTCGTTTTTTTTAAAGACTTTTACAAGCACACATTCCCCTAAGCAGGAGTGAGTATGGGAAAAGCAAAAAAGATGTGGTTGGTAAATAACAGCAACAAAAAAAATGTTATCCTAATTGTTGTTTCTTTATTTGAATTCTTTTTCTTTTTTTTTCTGTTATCACTTATTTGGAAATAATATGACGTTTTGTGAAGCGATTTTAGAACCGTTTGTGATGATGAAGCTGCAATGACTGACAACTCAAACAAAATTTAAGTTTCAACACGCCAAACCAAATTCCTACAAAAGCTTTTTGCCAATTCTCCTGCTACCAGTTTTAACTTGCATAAAAATCAAGCTCTTTAGCAGCCTTAGTTGTGGTGTAAAACTCTCTTAAATGTGGTGAATTTTTCATTATGCTCCCACAAATCTACTTACGAGTATTTAAGTCTGTGTGATAGGCTACTGCGTGTGTGTGTTTGTGTGTAATAATAAAAATAATGATAATTTTCTATAGCATAACATAAATGATGGGCTTTCTTTTCATATATAAAGTGTTAATGTTGTTGTCAACAGCTGTGATAAGATCACATTAAACGTGGCAATAACTGAATTTTAAATTGTTTTTTAGCAAAAAAAAAATTTTTTTTTCATTATTTCTCTTTTGTTTTCGCCATGACTTCCTTTTTACATATTTTTTCTTATTGATTGCCTGACAAATTAAATCATGAAAAATATTGTTTTTTTTTTGTTTCTATAAAGAAGTTGTCATCATAAGAATTATTTGATTGAAAGCCTCGTTAAAAGCTTTTAAAGAACGTGTTTCAATTATGTAAATGTAAAAAAAAAAATGTTGAAGTAATTTTTCTTAACAATTTTTTAATAAAATTTTTATGACTTCAATTGCCTGGAAAGAAAACTTTGCCTTATTTTAGAATCATAGTGATAAAAGCCTTAATAAAAATGGTTTATGCCCTTTAGTTCAATTAAGAGAATTTTAATTTAATTTTCAATATGAGCTGTTAATTTTTTAAAGTGGTATAAGTGCCCTTTTTTAAAAAAAAAAAAAAAAAAATAAAAAAAAAAAAAAAAAAAAAAAAAAAAAAAAAAATTTGAGCAATAAGTTTAGTAAAACGTAAATACTACCTTTTTATTTAAATTGGGCTTATGCCACTTTCAAATACATATACTAACTGATCCATCCACCCTGTATAAACAGAAAAGAACTTCAGTTGTGAGAACTAAATTTTGTTAGCAAAAAAAATTTTATTTATAAAAAAAAATGTATTTAAAAAAATTTATTTTCAACATTAAATTATTTGTATACTCGTATGTAATAATTTTATTTGGAATTCAAAAGCTTAATTCCAGAATTGTGTTAAGTTATTTGAAGTTTATTGTTTTCCTCATGATATTCCCATGAGTTATTTATTCAGTACAATAAGTATTGCAGGGGATAGCGTATCTATATGAACTATTTCTTCAGACGCTACTCTGGATCCTCAGTAGATTACTCCCAACTTTTCTTGCAAACATTAGGACCTATATATTTTAAAAGCAATTGACTAAATAAGAATTATTTCCAAAAAGATTCAAATATTCAAACAAAAACTCATTAAGAATTGAACTAAATAAACAAACTTCCCAACTAACATTTTAATATTGAAAACTATATATTCTATAGTAAATATATTTGGAATTATAAAGTTTAACAAAATCAAATATTTATTAGTGCTTAATTCCATTTTTGTTATTGGTGATGATATTCTTATGGAAAGTTTAAAAAAAAATATCTACTTAGTAGAATAAGTACTAACAGGGTACAAGTGTTTCATCAGATGCTACTCTGAATCTTCAGTGGATTATAAGAAAACTTGGGAGTACTTATTGTACTAAACAAATAATTTTTCTAAAATTCTTCATAAGAATATCATGTAAAATATTGAATTTTGCTCACCAACTTAAATTAACTAACTGTTCACATATCGTTCGTGTCTTTTTACATTTTCTAACGTAAGTCATCTCAATATACCATATTGCCTCAACAACAGTTTCTTAAATTAATCGCCATTTTCATAGAAAACCTGCTGTAAACTATAAATGTGCTTTTTAAAAAAAAAAATCAACATGATACACACAATCACACACATTCACAATAAAACAAATTGTAACCACAAAAGCTTCAAATATAATTTTTTATTTAAAAAAAAAAATTTTTTTGTTGTTTGCTAAAAAATCAATTTTAGAAGATAAAAGAAAATTAATTGCAAATACTGGGCAATTTTTTAAGAATTATCGTATTTGTTAAAAAAAAAAAAAAACATAAAATTTAGAAAAATGTATGAAACCTTTTATCTGACTCGATAGAACGATCTATATAATTCAATGTTTAAAGATGATTTGATGTAAATGATATCCGAGGGTACACCTCAAATGGTTCGTATGATGAATCCAATTGTGGCATACATACTCCAACATATCGGCCGGTAAATCACGAATAAAATCATAATATTGGCTTGCAGTGCATCAACCTTGTCTTATTCCTAGAGACATGAGCTTTATTATATTTAGTTCAACAAAAAATAATCTAAAAGTATTAAATCGCACTATCTGGTCGGCCAATTGAGCGGCCTCAAACCTGAAATTAACTGCTCACTGAACTCATTTGTCAATTGGCCCATTGTTTTGAGTGCTGTGTGGCATGGGCCCCCTGAACCAAATCAAGCTCTTCCATTTTGGACAAAAAATATATTAGAGGCCCAATTGCTACGAACCGTTACGAATTGATAGTTCATGGTCATCAACAACACTGATGGATACAGCTGCGATATTTTCCTCTGTTCGCACTCTACGTATGTATGCGTATTAGTGTTATATTTATTTTTATTTATTTATAATTTATTTAATCATTAGAATAAATTCTAAGACCAAATGTAAATGAGGAGCGCTAGCTGCATAGGCTATCGGCTCCTATTAGTGTTTTAATGTCCAATAATGTAAATTCAGTGCGAAATTTAGTTACAAAATTTTACATAGTCGCCTTAGGAAGTCGACTAAACTAACCAAACTGACTTTCTTAACCGAGTCTGAATTTTGATAATGAAATTACCCCAGAAAATATTGCAGTGCTATTGCCGAATTTATAAAAAAGTGTTTAAGAAACGAGAAAATTGTTCATTTTTTTGTAACATGAAATTATTTGCCATAAAACTACTAAATTTCCTATTCACTCACATCATTAACACGGCAAGCAAGCACATCAATGAAACTAAATAGACACACGTAACACACACATGCATACATACACATAAACAGAAATGTACTTGCATATAACGTCGTCTTCATGTTACATGTTGTTTTAAGGATGTGTTCATGCGGTTTCAAAATGAATACTAACTGATACAGACACTCCTACACAATTTTTGTAATAAAGCCAAACACATCCATCCAACCATCCATCTGTACTTTCATTTATGCATACAAACCTGCATACGCAAGGTTATTAACCAAACAAATTTTAATTCAAAAAATATTTTTACGTAATTTGTTTTCTTTTACTTTTTACGCTTTCATTTTGTGTTTGCTCTCTGTACTGTAATTTTTCTCTTATAGTGTAGCAGTAGCATAAAACAGGGTAGCAGGGTATAATATCCCCCTCGAACGACCCCTTTTTGTATGATGATGTGGAGTACAAAAAAAAATTGACCTCAAACCTGTATACCATCCATCCATATGAATACACAAAATAGTTTTTGGTTAAATAACTGTCAGACTGGCGGTATTGGGTATTGACTGTCAGCTTAAGCATGTTGCTGGAGTGCATGATGAAGTTATATGTTACACTCACTTGCAAAACGGATATTTGTTGCCATCACTAAAAGAGAAAATTTTACTACCGAAACGTTGACAATAACTGTGTGCATAGATAATGATATAAACAAAGAGTTATGGCAGCTACAGGCTAAAAGTTATTCATTACAACGAAGTAACTTGAATACCACGCCTATTTTGGGGTTTGTTTTTAGCTGACAAAACCAAGTGTCAAATGCTGGCAATTTAATTTAAAAATGTTTTGCTGATGTGAAATTCTTAAATGTCATTAAGAAGACTTACAAAATAAATCAGCACAAATGTTTTTATTGTTTTTATTTTATGCTCTAAAAACTACGAAACGAAACGAATGCAAACGTTTCGTTTTATTTCATTTTTAGATCTGAAAAAAAAGAATACTTTTCCACAACAAGCTGATCTGTCAGCGCTCCTTGAAAAATCAATGTTTGATAACACTTTTTAGCTTTGCTTAATTAATATTTTGTTGTTGTTGTTGTTGTTGTTTAGTTACGTAATATTTATGCCACTCTGTTTATGAATTTGTATGTTAAAATATTCTTTAGAAGTACGTCAGAAATTTCATCGCATATCAGCTTCTGTTTATGTGCAAAAAAATTAAAAAAAAACAAAACACAACATATTTTCGCAAGGGAATCTTGCTGTGCAAAGACAATCAACCATTATGTAAAATAGCGAAACCTTTCAATGAGTAAACGAGTAAACAAACAAACGTGAAAATTTATTCAAGTCCATATAGAAGCAAGAACTTAAATATACACAGACACACACCCATACACCTCCCATTTAGGTTCTACAGGGTACTTGTCATAAGAACAACAGAAGGAGGGTTCCTTTTGGTTCCCTGATGTGGTCCCTTTTTAAAACGAAAACAGAAAGCCATATAAAGATGTCAGAGAAAATAGGAAGAGAGCTGCTTAAATAGTGAGAAAATAGATGAGTGAAGAGTGAAAGAGTAATACAAAATTATGTACTCGTACTTGTACTTTTTACAAGTCCCTTTATCTATACATATAAAAGAGTAACATTACTGAACGACTGACTTATCATCATCGCCCAGCTACGGGCTTGAAATTCGGTGAGCAGCTACCTGTCCCAATGTGTAGGACGAATAAGAAGAGATTTTTGGAAATTAGAATATTAAGGGGGTAAAAAAAGGGTAAAATAGAAATTATTATATCTCTGGAACTACTCCGAAACTACAAAATATTCTACTAAAAAAACTAAGCAGATGGGTATTTGGTACTTTTTCAATATTTGAACATTTACGGGATAAAAAGGATAAAACCTAATGTTGGTACGTTTTTGTAACCCCATTCATCTTTCAAAGTAACAATCACAGCAACAAAAACTAAATTGTATTCTTCTCTTCTTAACAAGATCTAAAATGTATATTGGGACTTTTTTAAAATTCGAGCAAATAAGGGGTAAAATATTTACCCCAGTAAATCAGTATTCAGTATTTCACCGCCTAAGCAGTTTATTCTGTAGCTTTCCGCCACTGAACGAATGCATTAAATGTGCAACTTTTGCAAATAGCAGCAGTGTTTTCCTTAGGTCCTTCAGAAGCCTTCAACCTGCCACTCCATGAATGAATTGGAAACAAAGAAATATCAAATTAGGAAGAAAAAAAACTTGACCGTAAAGTGTGACTCGCCATTGACATCGTGTATTAGGGTTGGACCAACCATGTCTGGTTTCTTTTAGACAACCACACATGAGAGTAAAGAACGTAAGTTCTTTTGAGGATGAGATGAAGGTTAAAATGCATATAAATCTTGTTTATTTGACCTTTTCTATCTGAAAATAAATAAATAAATATTTTTTAAGTTTTTAGGTCTTTTTATATATTTTAATTATTATGAAATTAATATCCAATATTTCGACACGCCTTCGTATGTCTTTCTCAAAAATAAAATTATTTTCCTTGAGTGAAACATACGAAGGCGTGTCAAAATATTGGAAATTAATTTAATAATAATTAAAATATATAAAAAGAGCTAAAAGCTTATAAAATTTTATTTTATTTATTTTCAGGTTAAAATGCATTTTAAATAAATTTTATTTTTATTTATTTTAATATGGTCGTTAGTATTTATCTATCACTTTTTACAGGTGGCACAGGTTGTTCTTTCAAATTGTTTTTGATCAAAAACAAACTAGTTCTGTGATAACTAGAAATTGCTAGGGAATTTAAGCTAAATGGAGACGGAGATAAAGACTGATAGTTAAAATTGCCGCTCCATTTTATTCAGCACCACTGTATGTTTATGGAAATCCTAAAGCAAAAAAATAAAACCTTTTATCGTTCGATACACGTTTATTTATGTTTATATAAACGGATGTACAAATGACTAAATGTCGATAGGATCGTTACATGCAGAAACATAGAGTGAGCTAGTGAGTGAGTGAGCGAGTGTATGAGTGCACCACAAACACAAAATAAGTTTGTAAACGCAAAAGTTTGTAGCTTTAGGCCTACAAACTAACTAAAGGTGGTGTTATGCACCACCACTACAACCCGGTACAGTCAACATCACTTTGCTTTTTGTATCGTTTGAGTAGAAAAATAAACAAACAACAGGAAACACATTCATTCTATAGTTATTTCAATGTATGTTAATATTCCTTTTTCGTTTTTTGTTGCAAATGTATTGTTTGCTTGTGTGTGTTTTAATGATGGCAAGCATGACAGCGCGGGGTCATGTTAAGAAATGCTGGCAAATTCCCAAAAGTTTCATTTATTTTTCTTTTTTTTTCCTCTTTTGCAACTCTCTGTTGTTAGTGCTTTTGGCCTGTTTGTTTTTCATATTCTGCTGCTGTTTCTGTTTCTACCTACTACTACTTCTACTCTTATTCGTCCTTCATTATAATTTTTTTTGTTGCTACCTTGTTTCATTTGCAGTTCCCCATTTTGCCCATGAAAATTTTTAAAAATAAAAAATAAATTCAATCTATAGGCTCTAAATTTTCTGGAAGTGTTTTAATATTGTCTGAAAAGTTCGTAGTTTTTATTTTATGATGCAAAACGGAAACTGCGAAAATTTTTTAGAACAACAGTACTGGGGCTTCAATACCCCACTTTGCCGAGGTACCATTCCCGATTTTGCTCATGAAAACTTCCAAAATAAAAATAAATTCAATCTATAGGCTCTAAATTTTCTGGAAGTTTTTTAACATTGTCTGAAAAGTTCGTAGTTTTTATTGCACTAGTCGCTATTAATTCTACATTATGCATTTTAATTTATTTTTTTTAGGTCAAGGCTGGGTAAAAACTTTTAGTTGTGACTAAAATATCTCTCTTTTCTCCACAAAGAAAATTTCTATGATTGACCGATTTTTTTAAACAAAAACGGTTTTGTTTTTAATTAAGCTGAGTGTGTCACGAAGATAATTAATTTCTAATGTGTAATTAGTTCTTTTCTTATGAAAGAGAAGGGCCATTATTACAAGTTACCGATAGTTAAAGTTCAGATTTGATAAGTCAAATATTAAGCTGAATGTGGGACATTACATTAATTTAAAAAAAATTGATATGTTAAATATTTACCCAAATGTGGTTCCAAAAACCGGTTATGTGTACCACAAAAGTTGTAATAACTAACCCCTTAGCCTCTTTTAGAAAAAAGTTAATGTAGACTTTAAAGTAAGTTGAAAGAAAAAATTTTCATAGAATTTTTGAAAGAGATTTACGTTAACGTAGACTTCGTTAAACTGTTAAAAGTGCCCTCATATTTTAAAAAAGTGCCTTTCTTCTATGGCAACCTTTTAGGCTCTTGTTCAATTACTTGTGGTAACACTAACTTCAATAAGTAGTTAAAGCTCTATGGCAACCACACATGCTTCAATCAAAAAAAAAAAATATATATATATATATAAAAATAACGTTGGCAACACAATAGCTTTACAGTGAAATTGTGAAACTGATTAAATACAGAATATTTAAATTATGCAACACATTTCAAATTGATGATGTGCTTTCATTCTCTGGACAATTTGTTGCTTTTTACATTGATTTTTTTTTTTAATTTTGATATTGATGTCATCACAGACTCTTATTCATGCTGGGCATGACAAATGGATAGAAATTAATCCAGATTTATATTTTAACATTAACAAAAGTTATGATTGTACACCTTAATGCATAAATGCCTGTGCGAATGGATGCCTGCCTGACTGACTGTTATCATTTGTCCCTTTGTTTGTGTTAGTGTTGTGTGAAATTTAATACAACATCAAATATTAACTGCATTCTTGCGCTGTTATTTTGTCATAATTTTACATCATGACATACACAAAGTTGTTTTAATTTTCTTTATTTGTAATTAAAAAAATAACTGATTTACATGCACAATCGTTAACCTTGACACAAAGACACACTGAGTTACTTAAAAAAAAAAAAAAAATAAAAAAAAAAAATCATAAATCTGTTAAAGAAAATAAAATTTTAATTTAAAAATTCGTAACTTAAATACTCATCCAGCATAATTTCGATTGAAATTTCAATTTAATTTAAAAGGATCGAATATCGTCATTTGCCTTTAGGTTCGCAATGTGCTCCCTTTGTTTGACCTAACAGCCTAGAAAATGTCAATAAATAAGCCATCTGCCATTAACCATTTCATAAACCTTTAAAATAAAAAAAAGAAATTATTTTAATTGCTAAGCCCGCCCTTCATTTATTACAATTTTAATAACATTTTGTTTGTGAACTAAACGTAAGTCTCGTTATTAGCAGCAATTGCAATAAAATGAGTTTGGTAACAGAATTTTAAATTTGCCATTTTACAAGTTTTAATGGCTAAACGCGAAATATTTAAATTAAATTTTTGACTGCCAGCTAAATCTGGTTTCTTTTTTTAGCTACACAAACACATACACATGCTGTTTTTGTATCATCTTGTTGTCATTTGCCAAAACTTTTGCTGCCTGCCATTCCGTGCCATCACAATTTTGTATTGAGAAAACAAAAATTAATTAAAATAAAAATTTTTAGTTTTACATAACCAGCTCGCAGGAAACTTGTTAAAACACGCCTCTAACTTTCAGTATTTTTTTATTAAAAAATTTTGTAATAAACAATTGTTTATTGACAGCGGCTTATATAAAAATTGAAATAAATTAAAAAAAAACGAAATTTATGAGAAACAAATATTTTTTACAAAAAGTTAAAAAAAACAATTACACTAAGCAACAAAATTAAGGTTTTTTCTCTGTGAAATGACAGATAAATAAAGTTCATTCACTAACTAGAAAAGAAATTTAAAAATAAATTCCATGACATAAAATGTGCTAAAAAAAAACTTTCATTAAAAATAAACCCCCTTATAAATACAAAGACTAACGTGGACTTTAAAGTCAACATTATCCCAATTTTTCATATAATTTTTTTTATAAATTTTACAGTTTTTTTTTTTTTTTTTTGTTGGATAGAAGCAAAAGTCTTAAAGAAAATAGAAAATAAATACTTGAAGCCCTTAACAATCACTTTTAAATATTTTCATTTTAAATGTTTCATTTTTTTTTT